>JAWQUT010000005.1:4238764-4261686 GCA_033807755.1 Ellobium chinense
GTGTGTGTGTGTGTGTGTGTGTGTGTGTGTGTGTGTGTGTGCGTGCGCGCATCGTCTTCGAATTATTTTTGCCATTGTAATTGTTGAAGTTGTTGCTGAATTAAAAGTATGTGGTGTGCACTGTCTTTTTCTAATTCAGAGCCTTTAGCGTGCAAAATTTCGTACCAAAATGCTAAATAGTGCGCTTTTTTCCAATCGTGAGCGTTGATCGCAAGCCAAGTGTTTATCTCTTATATAATTCTGATCTCACCACGTGTATCAAAGGTCTTTTGGTGCGCATACACACCGAGACATTTCATATTATTTTGTAAGTTTTATTCCTATTATATCTAATTGTGAGTCAACGCTTTCCTTTTGTTCCATGTAATTTATTCTTAGAACACACATAACTAAATACCCCGTTCTAGACAGTTATTACTACACAGGTGGCGGAGGAGTGTAAGTACTTGTCTCAAAGACAAATTTCAGAATACATGTATGCCTGAGGTAACTCGAAAGGCCGGTCATTAATGCCCGACAACCACCGATTCGAAACATTCTTTCAATGACGGAATGTTGGCATATTTCCAACAACGGAATGTTGGCATCAACGACGGAATGTTGACATATTTTCAACGACGGAATGGGGGTTTCTTCGAGAAACATTCTTGCCGTGGCCAGGAAGTTAAAGCAATCGATCACTATCGTGGAAAATGAGCGTCCCACATCACGACAGCACGAGGGCATATGAAGGAAGGAAGAACACAACACTTAGGATATACAGAAAGAGTTGTGGATCTTTAACAGCTAAGTACATGCACTGATAAATTAGAGATCATGAGCTTGCTATATCGAAGTTTTTATTTAAAAAAAAAAGGCGACAGGGCGGAAAAGAGGTTTGGGGTAGGGTGGGGGAGGGGATGATGTATCTCTGTGGATCTAGAACAATGTTGTATCTGGATGGAGGTCAAATAAAGACATTTAGCATGAGAAGAAGAGGTTGTTGTTATTGCAACAGATTAACTCTTAACTTATTAAATTAGAAAAAAATAGGAATGTACAGAGATGTTAAGTCAAAAGTAAACAGGACGCCCCAGATTAATAATAACAAAAACTCTGTAGTCTTTCCTATCACAGTTGGCAACTGCAGAAGATATATTATTAAACTCGAGGTAAGATCCTTAATCCTGAATGCCCACGCCATGCAGACAGACACAAAGCAGACCTTTCAAAGAAATGGGAATATGTATGAGTTAAAGAGACATAAAATGCAATGCGTGCACACAAGAAAATGGCCAGAAAACTAATTATGGGGTTCGTAACAACTGGGTGAGCTAGTTTTCTGTTTCCAGAGCCTATCCTCCGCAGCATGCCTAATACGGAAAAAAAAAGAGTTAAACACCGGAGGATGAGCGATCCAAAATGGCTGATAACTGGCTTCTAACGAGCAGAATATCCTCAAATTAGAGTTCTCCCCCAAAAATCCTCGTTGAGATAACCATGCCGAAAGAACGTGAGAAATTACGGGTATTTGATTGTAATCGATACTAAAACTCTCTTCTGTTTACGGGCTCGGAGTTTTTTCAGAGGTAATGGAATTCTTAAAATCCGTGAATTATCAGAGTGCCAGGTCATTAGACTGTCATGGAGTCGAGCCGATTTCCGGTGCTCTTGTTCAAGAGTGAGTGGACCTTCCGGTTCCAGAACACACCCACGTGTCTGGTGTTCAAGGCCAGGCCAATGAATTGTTTTCCAACAAGATGACAGATCTTCTCCTTTATACTTTTTTTTCTGTCGATTGTCTTCTTCCGCTATTCCATTTTTGTCTTCGGTTTCCTCTTCAGCTCATTTTAATTTTGTCTTCTTCTGTTTTGTTTCTGTTTTTTTTTTCTGCTCAATCATTTCCATTTCATGCTAAGAATAGAATTATTTCCTTTTCCTAGATTTTTTTCTTCCATCTATTTCCGTCCTCCTGCTCCTTCTTCAACCTGCGACTGCGTCCATCTAAAAATGCAATAATTCACCCCCTACTGCTTAATTCTGACATGACCTTGCATTCCTTATCTCCTGCATGGATCATTCAACCAGTTCCCACCAAAATTGAAACCCAGAAGCAATTGCATGAGGATAACGTTTAAGCATGACTATTTAGGTCTCAGCTACCTTGAGAACAGGGGGGCATTCAGGTGGTACCGTAGTGTCCTAGAACTAGGCCAGCTATCAGTACTCCAGTTAGTAGCCACAGACCAAACAAACCATGGAACATCTTCCATCTTTGATCTGATGCTGGCACAGATTCCGTAACAAAGAGCAGCTGAAGCTCATATGAAAACACTGAGACTCCATCTGCGTAGTAATTACGTTTGTAAGGACTTCGCCATTTTGCACTGATGATCTCTGCTGGGTCAGTTTCTACAGCTGGTGTCGGGAGTCGTGACCTTCACCTTCAAGCCATCAGATAGCTGCAGTGGGTGTGAGGTTGAGGGTTCGTTTTCTCTCTCTCTCTCTC
This sequence comes from Ellobium chinense, assembly GCA_033807755.1. Taxonomy (NCBI): domain Eukaryota; kingdom Metazoa; phylum Mollusca; class Gastropoda; order Ellobiida; family Ellobiidae; genus Ellobium; species Ellobium chinense. The sequence goes on from JAWQUT010000005.1 coordinate 4,241,253, forward strand.
TCTCTCTCTCTCTCTCTATCTATCTATCTATCTATCTCTCTCTCCCCTCTCCTCCCTCTCCCCTGTTGATTTTGGTTTTATATTGATTATTTCAAATATATTTTGTTTACTTATTGTTGGTTGGTTGGTTGGTTGGTTGGTTGGTTGGTTGGTTGGTTGGTTGGTTGGTTGGTTAGTAGGTTGGTTCGGTGGTTCGTTCGTTTATGTTTGTTTGTTGCTGTTATGTGTTTGTTTGGTATTTTTATCACCTACTTATTTATATTTATATACATTTATTGATTATTTTCAGTCATTTACTGTAAAACACCACTGAGTATCGGTATTTACGCTATTACATCTTGTACAAATCGGTCTGGAAGGCGCTCCTCTTCAAACTTCTTCCCTTGTGTGAAGTATTGTCTCTATACTATCAATCTGTGCAAAAGGCATACTCCATGAGCAGTGCCACCGGGCGACTGTTTTGTCTCTCCTATAGAATTTACACCGTGCTCTCTTACTGATAGCTTTCAAAGCTGATAAACTTTTATTGAGTTTTCCTACATTTCATTTTCCTACAACGGCCTCACAGAGTGGGTAATATAACCACAGACACGGTTTATGTTTTATCTTAACGTCGCAAAATTCACACCTTTTATATCCAGCTGAAGACCGCACCCTCTCGGTGGCCTAAAAGAGGCAAACCACACAATTAATTATTTCAATTCCTTACGAATATCTCTGGACTCTCAAGGGAATATTTAAGGCCAAGATCCCAGATTGATAAAACTTTTTTTCCTGTCTTTTTTTCATTTTTTTTTTATCAAATAACATTTCGGCATATAAAAGTGTAAGAACGCTGAGAGGAAGATACAGGTTCGAGAAAGGGAGGGGGGGGTGTCCGACGGAAGACATGTGGCTCTCATTAAAATGCAGGGAGCCGTTGGCAGTTAATTTCATGTCATGACCGGACGAAGCGATTAATCCAATTAAGTGTATCGCATTTGGCTAAAGAAATAGGCGATTCCTCGGCTCACTCCTGAGAATCAACAAACTAGATAGCTCCACGCACAAGTGCAGACAAAATAAATGCTCTGAGAACTGCGTGTGTTGTGTAACGAGGTGCACCTTGAAGAACATTTAGCTTCTTGCGTGTTAACTCAGCGAGGGCGATTTGAAGCTTAATGGAGGGTTGCATGTGCACGTGGCACGCTATCCCTTCCGCCAATCAGCGTACGTAAATTTTGAGGTGTGTCGGCTTCTTGACTTTGTTTACGAAATTTGCCGGACTTCCGGCGATCGACCCTTCTTTCTAAACATCAGCATATGTCCTTGGGGGAGTCCTGTGGCATTGCCTTTATATCATGCATAAACGTGAATCTTAACCCTCAAAGACCCACTGTGCCATATGTGGCATATGAGATGTATGCTTCCATAACAAGCGATATGTAGAGATGACTCCTCGAAGAATAAGAGTACAATGGCACATATATTACTATATGACAATAAATAGTCTATACATACAGTATAAACTTTATGTCGAAAAGATCTAAACCATTTACTCAAAACATCTAAAAGAACCGTCTGTGTCACTGTAGTAACATTACTATACTTAGGCCACCTGATACTTGCACCACGATCATCTGACTCTTTGACTTCCTTCATGCTCATCATTATAAAATACTTACCATACACCTTGGTTTAGGATTAGGGGTGAGGATTAAAAAAGATACAGCCCACACGAGAGAGTTCCTAGGTATCCAAGAACTGTCTTAACCACAGTAAACCTGACCATAATAATATAGGTAGTGATGGTGATGGTGGTGACCTCCTCTACCAGGCTATTTATAGAACTACTGCGTCTTCTTTTAGCCTGCTCATTCCCTCTTATATATCTATCTCCGTGCACAAGTTTTCTTCCTTAACAGCGATCCTAATATTGTCGCCAACCCTTAAACAAGCTCTAGGCAAGAGTGTCCAAATATACTCTTACGAACTTTGCCAGCGGTCAGTTTTCAGCAAAAATTCAATGCAATGATGTATGAAAAAAAATGCAACCCTTGACTTAAGTTCAGGTCATAAGCAACCACTGCATTGGTCCTCAAGATGTGACGTCACAGAGCAATACATCTCACGACTAACATTAGGATGGGAAGACGGCGGGGAAACTTGAAAAAAATGTGCAGCAGAGAATATGTTCTTATATGCTGATCAGTGATTGTGATTTAATGCGCAATTTTATAGATGGATCTTTTAGTTTACAAAATCTTCCCAGCAGACTCGGAAAGACTCCACCCGATGTTATTTCCGCTTTAGAACAAACAAAGAGCGAGAGATCAGATTGATTTCCGCCATAAAATGCCTCACTCACCTGATATTTCAAATACGCATTAAGCCAAGAAGACTACGGATAAACTGATTTTTTTTTTATCGGCTGCTCCAAGGCCACGAAAGTAGAAGGTGTGAGGCAAGTAAGAAAATAAAACATTTTGTGAGTAAGCTTTCGCAGAGATTAAAAACAAAACAAAACAAAACAACGGCATCGTGTGCAGCAACCCACAAGAGTTGAGTACAGTAGATTTATTTAGATTGATATGTTCAGGTAGATAATTTGATTTGCAATCTCTGGAGAACGCCATGCTCCGTAGACAGAACAAAATAACCCAATATTTACAAAGTCAGTTAACAGCAACGATTCCCGATGAATATTTTAATTTACTCACCGTCTCATTTACTCACTGGTGGCGTGTATAAAACATTGGACCCTTGTCAAAGACGATGCTAATGTGATGAAGACCTGGTCAAAGTAATGTGTTTATTACTGACAACTAAAATCAAGTTTTCCTTCCACTGACCCCATTGTTAGTCAGAAAGAAATTTGTGGGAACTGAAAGGTTTTAATGGACTTCAGTGGACCCCTGATGTCAGGCAAGACCCCTCTATAGTTCTAGCCACAGCATGAAGATTTGAGGGCTGGCCAACTTTTTGGAACAAACAAAAACACCTTGTGGTTCATTGCCTGAATAATCTGAGGTTTACATTTTACAATTTGTAATGAGATTGGCTCATAATAATTATGGCTGCAACATGAAGGGCTAGCAACTATGGCAAAACACCACATGGCAAAGCATCAAAGATCATTTAATTTGAACTGGCACGAGACAGTAAAATGATGTGGGAAACACGGAGATGTGATCCTTGAGGCTCATGAGTCTCAGTCAATCTGCTCAGTTGTCCTTAGGACAGGAAGTAAATTTATGTCAAGTTTTAACGAGTTGTTTATGCTGCTGCTGTTGTTGTTGTTGGTGTTGTTGTTGTTGTTGTTGTTGTTGTTGTTGTTGTTGTTATTCATGTTGTTGTTGTTGTGGTTGTTGTTGATATTATTCATGTAGCTGTTGTTGTGTTGTTCTTTTTAGTGTTGTTGTTGCTGTTATCATTCATATCGTGGTTCTTGTTATTATTCATGTCGTTGTTGTTCTTTTGTTGTTGTTGTTTGTTGTTGTTCTTGCTGTTGTTGTTCTTTCGCTTGTTGTTGTTTTTATTCTTGTTGTTCATGTTTTTGTTGTTCTTGTTCTTGTTTTTCTTGCTCTTGTTCCTGTCGTTGTTGTTGTAGTTATTGTTGTTGTTGTTATTGTTGTTCTTATTATTTCTATAGTTATTGTTATTGTTGTTGTTGTTGTTGTTGTTGTTGTTGTTGTTGTTGTTGTTCGTATTTTTCCTGTCGTTCTTGTTATTATTCATGTTGCTGTTGTTGTTGTTGTTGTTGTTGTTGTTGTTTTTTCCTATTCTTGTTCATGTTATTGTTGTTGTTGTTGTTGTTGTTGTTGTTGTTGTTGTTGTTGTTGTTGTTGTTGTTTTCCCTGTCATTGTTGTTGCTGTTATTCATGTCATTGTTTTTCTTCTTTTTCTTCTTCTTCTACTTCTTTTCTTTTTTTTCTTCTTTTTCTACTTCTTCTTCTTCTTGTTTTTGTTGTAGTTGTTGTCGTTGTTGTCGTCGTCGTCGTCGTCTTACACTGCGGTATTTCATCACATTTATCAGTTTGGTGAAGAGAAAACAAAAAAAAAATGCCCGGCCAGGAATATTGATATGAGTAAGAGAAAAGAGTGGAGACAAAATGGACCGGAGTTCTATTTCTGAAAAGAATTCAGCATTACTTTCAATGATATACTGAACGCCATTAGAAAGTATTCGGACAACCAGACAGGCTCACAGTGACATTGACAGTGATGATGATGGTGATGATGATGGTGATGATGATGGTGATGAGGATAATGATGTACTCATTGCCGAAATGTTTAGACTGTGATTATACAGTTAAGCTCATATAAAATTTTCCTAAAAACTTGATCCATATCGGGCTGAAGTAGTGTTTAAAATGTTTATGTTTTACAATGATGACGATAATGGGAGTGCAATGAAGGATAGATTGTTCCTGAGTGGTCGTCAAAGGAAGATGCTTTTCAATGGCGCTCAGTAAATTATTCTCTTTCACTACTACTTTAAAAGGGTTGCACTTCATGGCACCTGCTCAGCTTGGATGGTGGCAACAGCAATGCTTTTGAGGCTGTAGAATGATCTGCCCTTTTACGAGGAAAGACCGTATTTGCCAGATTAGACCAAATTAATTTTTTTGCACTTTTTTACAGAACTTATTGTTCTCCATCTTTCCATCTCATCTGGGTTATTCTGACACAGTTTTTATAATTTCCAAGACAGCAAATTCTATGCGACATTGATTAATGGATAGACAGAGGCGGGCGAGTTTATGCGTGTCTGGTAAAAACATGCTTCCCGCTTCCACTTTTTTTTCATAAAATGACATTTATATGGCAACAGATTTCCTAACAGATCTATTAAAAAAAACTCCCAAAAAGTTTCGAATCTGCTGCACATGGAAATGTCTAATTCTGTTTGATTTTTTGCCTAAAAGACCGTTTATCCCACTACATTGATGTGGATCATAAGGTCTTTTTATTAAAAATAAAACATTCAGAATAGATCAGCGGCTAGATTCGCCGTTCGTGTGGTCATAAATTTTAATTTGCAGCCTTCCATTAACCTGCATTTCCACAACGGTTCCGTCGTTCTAATTAGGAAATTAATAATTTGACACCAGAGGCCACTAACCTCATTTTAGTTCTCTTCATATACTATCACAGCAGAGTACGTAACATAGCATATCCTACTTATTTCATACATTGTCTGTGGTGTTTGATTATGTGTGTGTGTGTGTGTGCGTGCGTGCATATTTCGGTATGTATGTTTTTGTATTTTATGTATGTGGCGTAAGAGTGGGAGTATGTGTCTGCACGTGCTCAGGTGTGTGTATACGCGTGCATATGTGTGTGTGCGTGTGTGTATGCATGTATGTGTGCGCGTGTTGCATCATTTCATTACACCACCATTATCTAATCTCCGGCCAGGGTGCATAGGAAAGCTATTATACATGTTATGCAGCTCTCAAAATCATACATCATCATTATTTCAAATGGAATCTTCAAAATAGACCGGCCTGGTAATTCCATGTCGTCTGTTCTTACAGTAAGTATGTTAGTATGGCAACACCGCAGTCCGCTGCTAATAATTATTTCAGTAAAATTACGTAGAATAAAGGCACTAAGTATCATTGCAATACTCACCTAGAGTGGAGGCGTCATCTTCATTTGGCAGGTCTGGAACAAACAATATCATTACTGGCCTACTGGCAACATTTCTTCAATGCGACAAGCAAAACATATCTATTTCACAGACTTTAAAGGGACCATGCAAGCAGGAAACAAAACAATTCTTTTTCGAGTATGCCCAAAAGCAGGATTTGCCAAAAAATGTTAATTATTAATCCTCTTCATTTTGTTTTCAATTCTCATGATCTGGTGGTTGAAAGCCAAGAATAAACTATAAATTATATTCTATAATTATTTATATTCCTCCATATGAATTCTGAGGCATGAGTAGTCATTTAGCACACACTTTTCTCACCCAACTCGGGAGGTTAGTCTTTATCATTACTCTAATTTCCTCTAGAGCGACATTTTGTTTTTGTTTTTGGTTTCAAAGAACGTGCCAGAATTTTGCTGTGTCCTCTCACGACTTAACTGCAATATGACTCATTCCATGCACCCTCTATCGTGCTTTAAAGAGGTGTAACTTGCACTGAATGACTTTGCAATGTTGTATACCATGCTCAGGTAGTTTAATGTTTCTTAATAATTTGGTAAAATGAGAATATCTTTGGGTATCCTTTAAGGCTTTAGGGGTAGGAAAGGAAATGGGCTGGGAGGGTATAGCGATGATGAGCTTATTATAGATCAACGCAATCAAAGGGAAGATATTGCAGCAACAAAATGAAAAAAAAACAAACAACAGTTTAAAGCAGAAGCATTAAGGGAGGTTGGAAACAGAAAGCCAAATATGAACCTTTTAATTTTAAATAATTATATTGTATGAAAGATAAAAGAAAAAAAGGGTAATAAATTAATAAAAATCTCCACAAATAAAACCAGAATAATGAGACAACAAGCACGTGGTAGACTATACCACAGGATATGTGATATAAATATAAATATAAGTGTAATATATAATGTCTAAAAATCACCCACATAAAAGCAAATAGTAACAACCATACATAAGCAAAAGCAGGCGATTCTTGTTGTGTCACCAGGGTCTGGAATATTGGTATTGCGTCTAGCTTGAGCAGGTAGGCGGAAGTTCTATTTGGACAACTCCAGCAGAATGTCACCTCAGTTACGCTAATGTCTCAAAAGTTCTGCCTTTACAGCAATCAGTATCGATTTATATTTAAAAAATAAACTATCGCTCCTTAAAAACAAACAATTATTTTCAGAATTAGGGTAACTGACCTGTCATTTTGATGGAACTGCCCAGTTATAAATTTGGAAGCAGTTATCTGCATTATCTATATGCGGCAAGACGGTCACCATGGGATTGTTGCTGGGTAATGAAAGCATTGTTAGGCAAGAAAAAAAAACGGAAGATGCAGGTGTTTCATGCTGTTGAAGCTGGCGTTGGGTCGATGATGTATGAATTAACTGCAGATGGTAATGGTGAAAGATGCTGGTAGATGTGGTAACATATAGTAAAATACAGGCCTGTGGTGCATTAACATTTCTGACAATTTTTGCTGTATATATAATTGATTTCAGAATGACTAATTGTGTAGACAGCAAAGTAGTGTTATCTTAAGAGATGATCCATACAGTAAGGTCACAGACTGATGTCAGAGACTGATGTCAAACTTCCAAGAAAGATTCGTTTCACTCTACAAAGTAGTACTGCAAGCTACAAGACAATACTCGGCGCAATGCTCCGCCCCCCTCCTGCCTGGCCAGGTAGATCTAGCTGACTAGCATCTTCCAGCGACGTTGATCTCGGATTCGATTCCAGGCGACCCTTTAGGAAATGGAGGGTGTGTTTTCAATGCACTGTTATTCCAGCGGTTCTACTCTTATTTCACTGAGAGAGCATCCCTTGAACACGGGGACTAGATCTGGTCAAAGAATTATTACTTCACTAGCTTTATTGTAAAGTAATTCTCCACAAACAAAAAGAGGGAAACCTTTCATGACACTGATGCTTCAGTAGTTAAATCGCACCTTCACCTTAAGAGCAATCCATTAACAGAGAGGGGTTAGCAATTAGTATTACAAAGCGTTTGTGGGTCGTGGTATTATTAGGAGAGTAGCCAAATTGAAGATAAGATAGACGGTAATTTTAAACTATTGCCACTGTTAGTAAATCCTCGTGAGCTAATCCAAAACTTCCAACGGATCGTGGCATTCTATCTATCCTTCCTCTCCCAACTTTCTTTTTCATTATTTTAGCCCTGCAGAGCATATTATCAAAATGTTCAATACCAAAATCATTTACGTTGTCCTTCTATAGGTAGTACTACAGATTATATGTTCTCCATGTCCACTCAGCAAAATTCGTGACTGTGCCAAAGTGTGCTTGTCTTTGTGTCTAGGGCAGGCAGTGGTGGCTCGTGACTCCAAAATTAAATATTACCTGTTCCTGTACAACTTTTCTCCCCCTCCCCCGCTATTTGGTAAAATAACAACATCAACTTAAATCAAGACTATGTAGAGTCAACAGCTCTTGATCTAATGAGTTATATCAAAGTTCCATGGCTGCATTCAGCAGATAATACATTGCTGGACGATATAAGAAATGTATTTACCTAAAAAAAAAAAGAAGTTATCTATGTTTTGCTTGATCTATGCAGTCTTGGAAACAAGTCATATTTTTTTTTTATTTTCTGACTGAACACGACACAGCACACGTAGCACTTAATGACGAGCCACCGCCAGGGCCAGTGTTGAGGAATAGAAAACACCCATGGAGACTCCTGAAACAACGTGTAAGGACCCTCTTTCTTCCCTAACATCGCTTTTAAAATTAACCCTGATCTTAACCCGAACTCAAGCACACCTTGAGAAAGCCCTAGGAAAATGCTTAGCGAACATGTAACACTGAGAAACTGTGATGACGACACACATTTGTCCATATAAAATTTGGTTGGGGGCAGGTAAGGAGGTAGTATGCAGAAATACTTTACTTAAGAGTTAAACTTCAAAAAGACCCGTAATTTTCGTGTTTAAAACTTTTATGAAAAACTGAATACCTGGTGTGATTTTTACTAGCAAACATTATGAGCGATAACATTAAAGGTGCTGGTAGCTTTAGCTCACTGAACTTCTTGCTCATTCTTCAAGTTTTAACAGGCGTGATACTGCCAATTCATATTAGAACTACTTGCAATTGCTGTATAGCATAACGAAGACTTTTCTTGTTGAACACGAATTGCAAAAGGAAACTAGATCTAGGGCGCCACAGGACCTGTAGTACAGGGGCAGCATTTACAGTGTAACCGTTACCTCTCAAACTGTGGTGATAATGAAAGTGTTTTGATTCTGAGGAAAGGAGCGCATCCAAATAAATCAATTATTAGAAGACTATGTTTATTATGTTGAGTGTGTGTACTGTAGAACAAGAATGCCCAAAGCTGGTCTGCCAACGGTGTAAAATATGATCAGTTCGGGGTTATTTCTTATAGGCTAATGGCCAGCAACACAACATGTTGATACCAGTAGAAAATGGCCCGTTACGTGAAGAAGTTTAATGCATGCTTAATTCACCTGACTGCTGATGAGAGAACTAGACTTCCTGGAATCAATAAGGCCCTATAAAGGGGCTATACCTAGCAATCTTATTATAGTGAACGAGGTTACCTCCCTTCATCCAACAGAAATCAGTTAGCGTGTATTTTAGGCAATTTCAAATCCCGCTTCTCGAATACAGGAAAAAATGGTGGGTCACTATAGTATTAAAGATATTGAGTGATTGTAGTGCTTTGCATTGTGATGAAATAATCAGTCAAGTGTTAAATAATATCTTACCGTTACAAGATTTCTAATAATATACAAGACTGGTCCCGTCTTTGAAGTTCTGAAAAGTTTGGGCATTCCTGATGTAAAACACTTTCCTGTAGAGTCGTTTGTACATTACGTATGTAACTCATGATGTGTAATGTGCATGAATCAAATTAGAATTTTAAAGGCAAGAGTGGAACTCACACAAAAAAAAAAAAACAACAACCAAAAAACAAGAATATTTATTCGGTAGGTTGGAAGCTCTGTCACTGTCACTGTCACTGTCACCGTCACTGTCATGTCACTGGATACAACAGGATGTGAGTTGTTTTGGGCAGTCTTGCATGTGACACAATGATAACCTAGGATTATGAAATCGCCATGTCCTGATACAGACACAACAACAAATGGATAGCAGAATCTAACAAATGGGTAAACTTTGGGGAGGGGGGAATGTGAGGAGGGGCATTAAACAAAAATCAAAGCTACTGATAGACAAACTGCTGCCTGCACTGACAAAATAATTCATGGTGCAAGCAAATCGATATGAAAAAAAAACATGTGAAGGAAACGCTGCATTCCGACTTCCATCAGAAAAGCCCGACAGAAATGCAGTCTACTGTCAATCTTAATTTGCCATGTTTCTGTTAGCTTAAATTTGAACTAATGACTGTATATTTGTATACTGAGATCAAAGTCCGAACGAGCTATGAATGTTGAACTATTACAACACAAAAGCTGCGACGTGCATGCACACAAAAAGCGGAGTACGAGACCCGAGAGAGGAAAACATTTGCTGATTTCAGACTAAATCTTACTCACTCAACTTCCAAACGTCGGCTGTGGAAATGGTAAACGTGCTTCGAGTAAATCACTTTAACAAACTACACTAGTAGATACTTGAGAACGGGAATATCACAGTTCAACTCTGTGTTCAGAAATAGCACGACCTACAATTTTCATGTGCTGAAGTCTTCGTCAAAGTTCTTAGTGGACCACGCACAGTCACAGTTTAGTGTTGCCATGAATGACAATCACAAAATAGTCGCAAATTCTGTGTATTGAATAAGATGCCATTTTCTGTGTGTCGTTGATACAGATGTGCAGCTCTGTTAATGATGCTGTCAAAATCTTGTCATTCGTTCATTACGTCAAGACGGAACACGTGTGTCTTGCTAACTACTTTTCACGTGTCCGGACTACAGACCTCTTAGCACAGCGGTGCAAAAATCCATATTGAGTGGTTTGTCCGTCTTGACACAGTCCATATTGTCTTGGATGTATTCTTGTCTCGGTCATGTTGACCACAGGATGTTTTCAGTAAACCCTGTTATCGCTTTGCTTTCATGTAGTTGCTAAAAGAATTGCAACAAAGTGGAAGCTTCAGGTATCCCTGCTAGATACTGGCTTTACTTTTTTAACTCTGCCGATTCCATTTTTCAGAAAAAGTCCCAGATGTGATCTTTTTATGCAGACATCACGCACGTTCGCTTTCAAGCATGATCCATGATGTTTTGAAGACTGAAAGATTCTGCAGCACGATTCCATTCTCAAGCTCGTCAAGATAAGAGGAGGCACTCAGCCCTCAATAGACCAGTCAGCAGAAGATGAGTTCAGGGACATTCGACATCAGTTATTTATGGGAAAATATGAAGACTGAAATTAGACACTGAACGTGAGAAAAGACAGGGTTGCTGGATTAACTAGATGATTCAAACTTTGAAAACTCCGAATTTTTTTTTTTTTAAATCAGGCTTAAGAAGCCACTCGCTCATAATCTAAATGGGTCTGTTGTGGCCCCCAGGAAATAGCGCTAGATCAATGTCAAACTGTGTTGCTGTTCTCTTTTAGTTGTGTTCCATCTCAGGCAACAGAATATAATCCACGCTGGAGCAATGATCTGATGTGAGTGGATGAAATCAAGACGTCGACAAAAAACTACTGGCATCATTTTAATTCCATTTATTACAAAGGAACTTCGACAGCGCTATTTCTGATTGCTCTCGCCCACTTTCTCTGCTTAAATCAGACTGCATTCAAATGATTTTCTTGTACTCCCGGTTTCTTTGTTCTTAAGTGCAGAACTCTCAGGTACAGATATCAGATTCAGTTTGTACCCTGTTCTCACTGCCGCACGTACCATTACCATCACATCTGTACTTTAGATCTACGCAATTCACCTTCTTTTCACAAACTGTATGTTCAGAATTTCGAATAGACCGTATCTAGACTATTTTATCCCCATCTTAAGAACGTCGCGTCTTCCTCAGCTTCCTTAATAAATCGCTGTCCTTGCAGACTACAGTGCTTAACAAGGTACGTGATCCAGCCCTCAGACGTAGATTACGGGCCTCCGACAGACGTGATCAGATTTATGTTCTTCAACCTCTTCTCTGTGCCCTGATAAACGACAAGTCTGAGACCTTATTAATCTTGTGTTCCTGACCCAACTTGGTTCATTTAAGCCTATCAATACAATTTTAAGGTGAGCCCAAAGTAGCAATTAGCCCTACTGGTACCGCTGTTATTTTCGCCCTCAAAATTGTATAGTGTAATTCAGAATGAATTCTTATATTGAATACAGTATTCATATTTAAATGGGTCATCTGGTTCTGCTCTATAAGAAATCAGCTTTGGATAGATGTGGTGCTCTCATCACATCATCTCCCTGCTCTCCTCCCCCCTCCCTCTCTCTCTCTCTCTCTCTCTCTCCCCATACAGATCACTGGTCACCTACAGATAGCAAATTCATATTCGGGAGCCACATTGTAACTAATGACCCAGATAAATAACCTGTATCTAACAGTGAATAAGTTTGGTAACCTTTCTTTCTCTGGACATTGTCGAAGTCTTACTATTAAGTTCCATACTTTGATCCGCCTCATTCCAGTTAGAAATTTGAAGATGTTAAGTCTGAACCATGAACTCATATAAAGATTTTCTTTTTACCTTATGTTATAGACATTGAAAGTTTTTATGTGCCCCGTAATCCAATCTGTGTTCAAAAACAGAGAGATTCTAATGTAGGCCTATATATTGATACTCATTCTCGCTGACCAAGGAAACGTCGGTAACGCGGCGAGTTTGATTGATGTGTTGTATCACCCCATTAAGCGTATATAACATTGCAGTCTTCACCCCATCCATAAAAAAAAAAAAAAATGAAAGTATGCCCGTCATGCTCCATTCTGTAAAGTATCAGACTAGCAAAAGAATATTTTTTTTCATTTTTTAAAGATCTATACTTGTAGATCCTACTTCGCAGTATTTAACTTAGGCTGTAGATCGATCATGAAGATAGCATACATAGTTTGCTTCACATAGATCCGGAAGGATTATGCCCAATAGCTTTACAAAGCCGCTCTGTCTGTAACAACCTCGGAATGTTCAAATCAATGTCATAAGTGTCACTGCTTGATATCTGTCAATCTCTCTCAATTACTTTGTATGGTTTGCCTTCACGTCCTGTCCACTACAGCTTGTGGCCAAGTCAGAGACCTTTTCATTGTTCTTTTAAACCAGCCACTGTGGACTGTACCGGAAAAGTTGTATACCATTCATTACCTCTATTTCCCTCCACTTGTCTTTGCTGATGATCCCAGCTGTTGTCAATAAACTACAAGCTTGTCCAGACGTTGTAAACAAAGTCTGACTTAACAGTCACGTATGGCTCGATACTGACCACCTGCTAGAGAAACTCTCGCAATCAAGGTCTCTCCAAGGCTGCTCAAAGAGATGCGGCCTCTCGACGTGTTTCCATATCAGACTTCCCGCCTCGGGCAATTCCTTCCCTTTCACGGACAATGTCCAGTATTTCTGTGCTGTTGTCTTCTTGGATCAGATCTTCTGTTAAGAAAGTCTTTCTGGTTGATTTCGACAAGTTTCCATCACCGTGGCCACGTGGTCAAGTGACCGCCACTGATGAGGTCTGAAACAGCTGACGTCTCACTGGATGGATTCTTTGTGCCTGCAGACTTTATCAACTACTCTCGTCGCTCTAGCAGTCTTCCTTTTTCTCTCACTCTTTTGATCATGACCGTTTTTCTCTTCACACCTCCTCCATTAACAGTGTTTACTTCTTGTTTCTTTGGTTTACTTTGTTCTGTTTTTTCTTGTTGTGTTCTTGTCTTCATTGTCACAGAGCGTTTTCATGTATCCAGTATTATGTAGTTTAGACTAATTCTTTCCTGCCATCCTGAATCATTACTAACCTTGCTTACATTATAATATCACGAACAAGTCCATTTCATGATAATAGGAATATAAATGGTATGGATATGACAATAACAAACTGGTTTAGTCACATTTGACACATGTAAAGAAAGTGTCCAGTTAAAAATTACGCATAGAACAGGGGGTAAAAGTACCTAGTAATTGGATGAATAGAATAGAATAGAATAGAATAGAATAGAATAGAATAGAATTACTCTAAGAATTACATACACAAACTAAGGCGTGCAGTGTGAAGACATGTATAGACAAGTGTGCAAATATTAAACTCTTCTGAATTTCTGAAACAGAGATTTATAGAAGTAACTATAACTTTTTAAGTCGTACATCAGTGGCCTATGTGGGGGCGGCAGAAGTTGAGGTATTGCCAGTGCCTAGTCTAATTACAAATTTTGTTAACAAGTATGCCGTTGTATATAGAAAAGGGGCACGCCTATGATTGGTAGGGTACTCCTTACTCTTGTCCGTCTGAATAAGAATATTATAACAACAATATTGAATTATGCATGTGAAGTTCATACTTAACACAAGAAAGTATGACAGTTAATGACTTTCGTGATTTCTCTACATGCATTCTTTCAGGTCGATCAACAAATCACTTAAAAAACACCAAAACTGCAGACGGACACTTGGGAGTTCATGACCCAAGACTGACCCAGACCCTCAGATTGGTAGGAAGTCGAAGTGCGCAAACACTTGCTAGATGGGGGTTATCTACCCCTGAAGATCTCCTTACGTCTCGATCTCCGAATAAGTTTCCTATCATGGTCATGGAAGACTTTCTTTCAAGTCGATGAACAAATCAGTAAAAGATGGTCTCGACCGAATTACCTTGATCTGAATTGCATGTAATTAAGCCATTGTTATTGTGAAGAAAACTAGCCGTCTTATGCATCCAATTCTTGATGTGATAGGTGCAGCTCTTTCAGTGTCTGCTAGTATGTGAATGAAACATGCCAGACTTCTAAGTTAGAAAGATTACCTCTGCAGAGCTTGTAGGCTGTGGTATTGGCCCGAGTGGCTGGCCAGCACAGAATACTGTCGTGGATGGGTGGGCAGAACTTCCCTGGCTCTGTGAATGATAGGAAAGAGACTTCTATTAAAACAGCAATCAATTTTTTCCAAGAAAAAAAATGCAAATGTTATTACTTCGACAGCATAACGACTCTCAGAACTGTGAAGGCAGCACAGCGACTCTTACTTTAGTAAATCTAACATCTTCTGACAAAATGACTCATCTTTGCCGAAACTGTTTTTGAGAAAACTGAATGAGTCTGTTTGAATATAATTCTTTGCTTTTACAAAAATCTTGCTTATTTTCACTACTTCATCAAGGGTATTTACTGCTTCACAGAAATATTTGTTGAAGGCTTAGTATTCACATGAAGACAATGAATATGCAAAAACAAAAAAAGATTTCGGTGGGGAAAAACCAACATAAGCCCTTTTGTCGGAAGACGTGAAAGTTGATGTGGTCAGTTTTGGGACCACGTGATGTGCCACAGCAGTCCAGACAGGAGAAGAAAGGGTGCACTAATAATCTAGTGCAAAGTAGTCGTGTGTTTTATGAGTAGTTATCGTAAACTGAAGAGTGCATGGTGTATAAGGTCACGGTTCATAAATGAAATGCAAGATTAACAACAGGTTTATTAGGAATAGCCCAGACGATAAATATGGTACATGGGCAAAATATAATATGCAACGGGACAGCACATGAGCATTTAAAGCACTATAAGTACTCACTTCACACATTGTCGGGTTCACAATGTACTGGTACATTCACATATATTTACAATGTACTCATACATTTTACATTTAACAATAATATGTACCACTCACTTTCACTAATAATCATTCAAATCTTATACTCATTCTGTTTTGTCTAATTACTTAATCGTAGCTATAATATATATTTACTGAAATTATGCATCAAGAATCACAATTTAGGTGGACAAATCTCAGCTACAAACTGCAAATTTATGTTAAATTTTAAGTTAAAGGAAATAAAACAGAATATATCTTTTGGTTACTTTTAGTGAATGGTGCAGAAATCTGCCACATTCATCAAAGGGAATCGAGTTCATTACTCTCTCAATAAATGTGAATGTATTCCGCACAGGATTTGTGGATTGCAAAGACGTACTGATTTCTCTTTAGAGGTGTTTGTACTGGGTAATCTAATCTGCCTATTAATCATATATGAACAGATATTTTTACTTGCCGGCTTGGCAGTAATTTACTGCCTACTTCCTGGAATACAGTATAATGTCTGAGAAAAAGCAAAATCTATTTATTTGCCTTCGAGGCCATCAAAATTTCTTGACAACGAAAAAAAGCTTAAACAACCACATCACATTTTTGATGAGGTGTCCTCTAGACACATAAAGTTGATTTCAACACCATTTTGCACTAACTTACATTAAGTATTTAGGACAAAAATAATAATTATCCAGCCCTCAGTATACACTTCACACCAGCTCAGAGGGTTAAATTTTCTTCTGAGGTATTTCTGTAGCCATGCCCGCAGAGTTGATTGTTTCACTTTTTCATCGCAAACAGAGAAGATTTTTTTTTTTTAGAAGATTTTTTTTTTTTTAGATTCGGTTAATAGTTCTTTTTGCCGTCAGTTTCTCACATGGAAGCAGTGATTATTATTATGTCGACGAGACATGTACTCTGTTTCATTTTGATTGCTTGGCAAAAAACAGTCATAAATTAAATATCCTCTCTATAGGAAATCAATACACTCTAACATGTTCTCACAGTCCGCATAGAAAATCTCCTCACTCAAGAGCATCTTTAAAGCGATTTCTGTTGCTTTTATTTTGAATGGTTCTTGTTTACACCACTCAGTTCTGAAAGGGAAAATAGTTTTGTTATTTTTAAACGTACCCCTCCTTGTTGCCGAAGTCGTCCAACAACTTTGTACTGCACGCCCAGTCGGTTTTCACTAACAATGTAGAGTATGTGTCCAGGATAAATATTCATAATATGAGTTCTAGACGCAGTAAGACATTCTGTAAGATATGGGTTGGATCCTCTACATTTTGGGTGGGGGCGGGAGAGGGGGTGAGGNGGTGAGGTCGGTGGAGAGGTAGGCTGGCAAAGTTCTGGATGGATGGATGGATGGATGGATGGATGGGTAGGTATCGTATCAGTAAACCAGGAATTATAAATGAGCACGGTCTGAGCTTGTTATACCAAATGAAATCTCATTTCTTGCTGCCACACTTACATTTGCTGTGTGCAGTAAAGAAATCAGATTTCAGAGATATATCAAGTTTTTGCCATCCTCACTGCCTATATTTCTGTGTCTATAAGCGTCTCCGGGAAACTATCGAGACAAAAAGAGCAGCCTTTCCCTTCACCACCTCACCCCCATCCTTTCCCAGGATCAAACGCATCCATAGATAATACAGCAGAATCTCGATAATATGTATGCCTTCGTGCGTGAAAATAGTAAACTTAATAATGGGTATACTTAACATCGAGGTCCACCTAAAAAATGAAATAATAGAATTATAATGAATTGCGAAGCTCATACATAATTAACAAAGTATTCTTAATAAAAGAGTACTTTATATCGAAGTTCCACTGTATTTGGTTTACGAGAGCAGCTGTCCAGGAGCGAGTTTGTTACCAGTTCCTATACCATCTGGGACAGTGCCAAAGACGGTTCCATGTGTGCGTGTGTCTGTGTGTGCATTTGTGTCTGTGTATCTGCTTGTGTGTGTGTGTGTATGTGTGTGTGCGTGTGTGTGTGTGGGTGTGTGTGTGTGTGTGTGTGTGTGTGTGTGTGTGTGTGTGTGTGTGTGTGTGTGTTAAACGAGCTCATGTGTTAAATGAAATTAGAAGGCAACCCCAAAGACTATTGACTAGAAACAGCAGCTTGCAGAGACTGGCTCAAAAATAAAGTTTCGAGACTCCGGGGAATTAAAGCCAATTTAAGAATCTATATGGTCTTTTGTCTGATTCTGTCTGTAAGTCTGGGGGCCCTGCACCTGCACCACGGGTCAAACAAGTCCAGAAGGGGCCATAAATTAAAGTTTCATTACTGCTGAACGAACGGCTGATGTACGTCAAGTGGCGTAAATTTGTGACGACAACAACGCCTCGTTGTAATGCCAGCAACGATGTGCAACATCCCACAGGAAATTACTCCGCAAACTTGTCGATCAGATGGTGAAAGCTGTGAAGGTAAGAATTCGTCACAACGTAGTTGTCCAATAAATGGGGGTCGTGCAACTTGCTTTTCTATTCTCAGCAAGCTCCTTTTAGAATTTACGACTATAAACAGTAACTAAACCATGTGCTCTGGGAGACATCAGTTAACTGCGACACTAATGGCACTACTTTCAGGAGTGATTAGGGACCAGAGGCGAATCCACTAAGTTTGCTTAAAGAAACCTCGTGTAGAGTGGGAGGGTACGACTGCCGAGGGTGCATGTCTACTCATGGAGGGTAAGAAGGGTTTGCTCCCTTGGAAAATGTTCACATAAAGGTTTGTGACACCTATTAGAAGGGCAAATCACTCATAGTGTACAACCCAATTAATCCGCTNTTATTCTAAATATACCACTGTGATTTGGGGAAAATTCTTCCATGGAGGTTAAAGTATTTCTTTTGCCCGATCTTTTAACGGGAAGAAAAAGGGGGGTCAACGCCCAAAATTTTTCACAAATGTCTTTTGAAAAAGATCACCTCAAATTCTGATTTGGTCCCCAAATTTTCATTTGGCTGGTTTTGACCGCGTGCGAATACATAGGTCTACACATTTTATTTTTTTATCTAGAAGGCTCAAATTGTACCTGAAACTTCAAAATTGGATGCTTTATTTAGATCACAGGTCATTTTACACATTTCTACACCCTAACACTGGCTGGCAGGGCCCCAAAAAAGGGGGATTTTATATATTAGCGGATTAATAGGGTTGTACACTATGAGTGATTTGCCCTTCTAATAGGTGTCACAAACCTAAAAATGAAACATAGAAGGGCGGCAAGAGTAGCAGTAAGGTCTGTTTCTTGCTGAGATTAAGTTACAGATTATACCGTGGTTTGTTTATCATTAGGGAGGAGCCTCGGGAAATCCAATCATGAGAGTCATTACATCGCCTTTAAAATGACTTAAAGAGGGTCCGATCCAATCTTTGGAAAATTTAAAAAAAAAAACAAAGAGGCAAAAGGAACAGCTTGGTGCTATTTCTAGTTATCAGGTGATAAAAACTGGTGCAATAGTACTCATGTACATCACAGCTTCTAGTGTTCAAAATAGTGTGAGGAGAAGATATGATATGATATGATATATTGTAATGATCTAAACTTGTGTTTTCCAGGAATGTTGTTAATGAGAAATGGAATTCAAGGCCAGAGTTCATGTTACATAGAGGATCTGCAGTGAGTGTTTGTTGGATATCAGATTTATGAAATTCGTTATACATTTATCGTATTCGCCTGCCTCAGTAGATTTATGAAATTCGTTATACATTTATCGAATTCGCTTGCTTCAGTAGAGTTATGAAATTCGTTAAACATTTATCGTATTCGCTTGCGTCAATAGATTTATGAAATTCGTTATACATATATCGTATTCGCTTGCCTCAGTAGATTTATGAAATTCGTTATACATTTATCGTATTCGCTCGCCTGATAAATAACGAATTTCATAAATCTGAAATTAAACAAACACGAGTTTCAGATCCTTTTTATTATATAAACTCTAGCTAATAAAAAAGTGAACTTTTAATCGTTAAAAGGATCCTGAAGTGACCCTCACCCTGTTTGAGACACATCAATCACAACTGAACTGAATGAACTACACAGTTACGTGACAAAAAAGTAAATCCAAGCAGCTTACAATCATCGATGAAACTTTAGACCATAGAAGCACTTTAACATTTCAAGTACATTTCAAGACATTCAAATTTTTAACTGGACTGAACCTCAAACGTGAAAAAAACAATGACAAGCGATATGAAAGACAGATTGAAATAATCTTTTTTTTTGTTTTTGTATAATCTAGACAGAGGGAAGCCACACGCCATTGAAAATAGTTACAAAAGAAATGATGTCACATATTCATACGCCTAGAGGTTTCCGAGCTTTCAACCAATGTATTCGTAAGCAGGTCAAAGGTCAAATTTATGTAACTAGTGACATACACATTTTTATGTGTAATTTTTATTTTAATCAAATAATTGTGGGAACTATCAGTAGATGGACTCTTTGCTGGATCCTGAATCGGGGAACGGAGCACCTATGGGGTTGCCCGGAGTGCAGTAATGTTTCAACCCAGAACAATGAACAATGAACAATGTCACGGGAAATAGGTCCTGTTTATATGATAATTAACATTATTTTCGTAGGTGGGATGAGAGTGTGACCGCACTACTACCATGGAATCCTAGATTTAACCTGCATTTCCGAGGCTTGATTGTACCGCAATACAACTTCGTAGGTCACAATCTCGCCTCAAAAATGTCCTTAAACAAGAAATCTGGCCTAGGATTTCCCATTTCTCTGTCTATTGGCCAGCTAAGTAAGAGCAGACACGAGGGTAGACGCAGTGGAAATTGTATTTACAGCATTAGGGCAGAGGACGCGATTTCCTTCACTTGGGGACTTAATGCTGGCAATTACAGCTTCCAGTAATAAAGGGTCCCTGGTCTAACTTGGGGACAATCCCCCAGGCTTGTGCGTGCCCCGACTAACCCTGTCTTTATTTGATAATATCCACTTTTTTTCCTCTTTTTCTGTCTCTCCTTCAAGGCAATGAGCGCAAGGACTGGAGCCCAAAACCATCTTGGTCATTAACTAGTCGTCACCTGCTTCCCCCCCCC
>JAWQUT010000005.1:4265704-4279731 GCA_033807755.1 Ellobium chinense
TTCTTCTTCTTCTTCTTCTTCTTCTTCTTTGTCCTCTTGTTTTTCTTCTTAATCTTCTTCTTCTTCTTCTCAGGCCTTTGGGCTATTTATTACATTACAGCAGCCTCTGGGCCTTATGATGTTGAGCAAGCAAGCTAAAAACAATTAGTTAATCATTCGTTAAATCAATCAGTTATTAGATGAATAAGTGAAGCCATGATCGTGCTTGAACACAGTCAATTATAAATGTAGCAGTTCGGACTAGGGGAACAAGTGTGCTTGGACAGGTACATAACGAACAAATTAATTAAATTGTTTTTTCGAAAGACGTTAGTTGTATTAGGAAATTCTACCTCACGCTTGGAATCGAGTTATAAAAAGAGAGAAGAGACATGATAGGACACATAGCTAATCTGAAATTTAATGACATTCCTCACATCGGAACTCTTGACTAGTTTTGCCAATTACATGAGTACACTATCTCATACTGTAGAGAAATGGTGCAGATCGCTAGCTTACTGTCCCTTCAAACGTCAGGGTAAAGAAAATGTAGACCTACGTGCGTATGTATTACTGTATAAAAACGTCAAATATTTTCAAAAACAAAAGCAAATATATCTGAGTAATTGCCTCTTCCTTCCCTTTTTCACCGTTTAACCCAGCTGGCACAAACAAGCATGTGGGATGTCAATATTGTCAAAGAGAGAATTTTCTGGGACAGCGGAGAGAACAAGGGACGAAAGAGTGAAAGAGAGACATGGAGAGAGAGAGTGAGACTGAGAGAAGAGTAAAGTAAGTAAACTTCAGATAGAGATGAACGGTAATTAAGGCGAATTGAGTGCGTGAGTGAGTGAGTGAGTGAGTCTGTCAGTCAGTCAGTCAGTCAGTGAGTGAGTCAGTGAGTGAGTCAGTGAGTGAGTGAGTCAGTGAGTGAGTCAGTGAAAGGGTACCAATGAAGACTGAGGATTACAGTCAGAGCAAGAGTTGATGTTGTTGTTGTTGTTGTTGTTGTTGTTGTTGTTGTTGTTGTTGTTGTTATTGTTGTTGTTGTTGTTGTTGATGATGATGATGATATGATGATGATGATGATGATGACGATAATTATACATATATGTCATCCAGAATGTCTCCCGCCTCACCCTCTGTCCCGCCAATCACGCTTCTTTTAAAGTTTAAACTAGTCACTGTCCTGCTCTACTGGTCTTTTTATAGTACTAGGAGATCCACTTTTAGCCTTCTCATTTTCCTTACTCTTTATCTCCGTAAACGCTTTTAAATCCAGTTACCCTGCATCTTTTCTTATTCGTTTACCTCAGTTTATATTTAGCCTGCCGAAGGATCGTTTTTAAATATAAAAATTGGTGATCTTTGTATTTCATAATTGTTTTAAGCCTATTTTATATATTAAATTACATTTCTAAATTCTTCGCTGGTATAACCAACCGTTTTAAATTTTTAAAATGTGTGTCCCAAAAAATGACGATGATGATGATGATGATGATGATGATGAAAGAATTTCCTAAAATGCTGCTTAAGTATTCCCCTTTATAGCCATGAGCCTCTGTTTTGTTGGGTTTTTTTTAAAGAGATGAATCAGTTATCATGAGACTTGAAAATCCACTCACAGCAGCCATTTTTTTTTGTTTGTTTGTTTTCTTGTTTTTACTTTAACATTCTTCCTTGAAAATTATTTCCTTCACACTCTTCTTCATCACTTTCTATCTGAGATCCTGGCCATCTTTACAAAATAGCCTGGGTTTCAGGAGCCATTTTCGGGGCAGATTTTCCGAACATAAGTCCGCCATTTTAAAAAGTTCATCACGCTTCGTCAGTGAAACAGTTCCATTTCTAGTTAGCCTTTCAAAATACTTCCGCAGCTTCCATCATGGCCAGGTTTTTATTCTTTTTAACATTTTGATTCGCTGTTGTTGTTCTGTTCGTTATTATCTTTGCCTTGCCAGGCTCTCTTTACTTCCTTCTAATCTTGAGACCCTTGGATTAAAGAATTCATCTGTAGCTACTAGGCGTGGTTTCAAGATAACGGTTTTGCCAGGATTTTTTTTTTTTTGAATTATAGCTGCAGTGGGACACCTCGTCCTTGCTGACGGAAAGGCCGTATTCCAAAAATTAGCTGAAATGCAGATTATGTCATTACTTCAAGACATTTTAAGCTATTTGGAAACATGTCATCCGAACTCATGCATATTATATGAGCTCAAAAATTTGGGATCTCAAACATTTTATGAGGGAACTGGTCTCTAGATGCTAACAAAGAGCTTTCACGCATTCTCATTTTTTTCTCCGAAGGCCTGTTTTTGGTGTGGATTACGACGATATTCGTCATTAGAGACACTGTGACCTGAGAGAAAACTCAAATGAAGTCTTTGTATAGTGGGTGTCAATCTCAGGTCACGGCAGTTTGGCGCAGGTTAAAGGACATAATATACAGAGTAGTGAGAAGGAACAGAGTGTGTTATACAGGAAAACAAATACAAACACATACACAACACACAGGCACACACGAACACACACTCGCGCACAGACACACACACACAGGCACGCACACACACAAACACACACACACACACACACACACACAAACACACACGCACACATACACACACGCGTCATACAAACACACACACATACACACACACACACACACACACACACACACACACACATATATTTACACACATCTATCTAAGGGCACCTTCTGTAACTATCTGTCATATCATTTGCCATAGTTATATGACGTGCAGTCGCTCTTTTTCAGACACCCCGCAATTCTTATGAACACCTGTTCCTTCACATGTATGTTACTAACATGCACTTCCGCTCTATGAAGGTGAGTAATAACCCCATTGAAAATGAGCCCAACTGCGTTTCACTGCATGGCCTCACCAAGGAAAGGATAAGAGAAATTGAGATTTCAGTTCATTCCCAAGAAGAATGAAATGAGGGAAACAGCACCAATTTGCCCATTAATTATTAACGGAATCTTGCACAGGGCACCAGTAAACATTGACTGTAAATCTTGTCCTATCTCTTTGGTTAAGGCTAGTGGCACTGGCAGAATTTCACGAATGATACTTAGCCAAAATTGTGAGAACCGCTGCTTGAGACGCTAATTGTTATGATTTATGACAAATTATTCCTGGAGATGTGCGGAGAGCGTGATGCTAAAAAACGGACGCTGGAAGGTCAAAGAGCCAGATCCTGCTCTGATTTATGCCTCCAAGGGTTTCCAGTTCCAAATTGTCTTCCTTCTTCTAGGGTATGTTGTTATTAGTCTGTGGCGTGAGTGTCGTCAATGTGTGACTTCATGTGTGTGTGTGTGTGTGTGTGTGTGTGTGTGTGTGTGTGTGTGTGTGTGTGTGTAAGTGTGTGTGTGTGCTTGCTTGTTTGTTTGTAGGCCGGTTGGTTGATTGCTTGGTTGATTGGTACAAACTGGATTTTGTAGTAATTTTAACTCAAATGTACTACTATTGTTGTCATCGTTTTTACTGAAGTTGTTATAGCATTGGCAGATGATGATGATGATGATGATGATGATGATGATAATGATGAGAATTATATTGATGGAAATGAAGAGAGTGACATGAAGACGATCTCTTGCGATTATTATATCTCTACTGGACATCTCTGGCACCTAGGTCTAGTTGTACTGGCCACACCTGTTATTACAAGAACTATTGATCCTGCCGATTTATAAATGTTTATCTTATAAACATTCTTTTGCCACTCTTCTTTTCATCTTCTCCTTTTTACTATTCCCCTTCTTTGATTGGCTGCTATCATAGTCAGTCGTTATTAGAAGACTGACAATCGGCCCTTGTGATGTGGGGGGAAAAAAATTAATAACATTTATTCTGATTTGCACACCAAACCGATATTCATCAGAATTTCATGATACTGTGAAAAAGATTAATCAAGCTTTTCAAACACCCAGCCTCGTCAGAATGCTTTCGAGTTAGGGATTACAATAGGATAATAACCCCTTGACTGTCAGTATCTCAAGTCCTGGGTACAATAAGAAATGTTTAAGGTTGTACGTAAACATTCTAAATTAGCACTACTTTTGAAAGAAATCTAGTTCAGTGTTCCATGAATGGCTGTTTATTTAATTAGTGTATCATCTTAACATTCCAACCCTTCATTTCTCTGATTTATTTCGTCGGCGAATGATCACAGACCTCAACCTGGAATGGACTCGAAATATTAAATTATGAGCCTTAGCCTAATCGATGCTTTCTTAATCTACACTTGTGTGGATTCAATTAAAACGCTGGTAAATGTTAATCTAAATTTTGATAATGATGATTTTTAGATTGTGGTGATACTTTATCTATATTATACTATATCATTACTTACTTCCTAGTAAAAGTTTGTCTCTTTATTCGTCCAGTAATGTCAACGACCACATTCGTAGCAATAACCGCATGGCGCATTTTACAATCGTTCCTGGTTCAAAGATGGGTTCATTGTACCTTATAGATACAGCAAAACACGGGCATCAGTAATCAAGCATTTATACCAGAATTATAATGCCTGCATACATGTCTTTTCGATATACTATACTTTTAAGTTTTGAGCTTATCTGTTAAACAAGAAAGTGAGTTCTTTTTCTTCCTCGAAAGATGTCCACCCACATAAATGATGACTTTGGAGCAGATTTCTCACATCCGAAATTCTTACACTCAACCTGCTATTATCGCTGTTAATGTGCCTTATCCTTAGTGACATGGCCGGAGTGAATGTGATACTTTTTTGGAGTGGAAGATATAATTAATATCTTGTTGGAAATTCCGGAGTTAACTCACATGGAAGCCTCTGTCGATCATTTTACATTGTTCTCTCACGTGCCCTGTCTGGCACCAAATGAAATCTCATCAACAGCGAGCACTGGAATGCTCTTCAGTTATCGGACTGTTAGCCATCTATCGATACCTAGTCAGTGGTGATGAAACAGTTGGAGCCATTCGTCTGAATATGAGCTCAAAATAGGAAACGGAAGTTATAGCCTAATAATAATGATTAACGGACGGCAAAAAGAGACGAAAAGAGGTGTAGACGGGGGAGGGGGGTGGAGGGGAGGTGAGGAGAGGGGAAGGTGCGGAAGAAGGACTCACCGGAAAACGTTTGCCAGACCAGGAAGTGATCATGTTCGCCATGACCCTGCTCTGTCTCATGTTCTGTCTTTCTCGTTCACATTTTTTCTCTCTCATGTAAGTTCATTAAGAACGGCGGCAAATCTAGCGTTATCTGTCGTATATTATGTGGCAAAAGACCGTACACGCCAAATTAGTTAAATTCACCTTTCGTCAACTTTGTTTAGAACTTAATTTTCTTAATCTTTCCAACTGAGGTATTTTCTGGTCGCTTTTACGGTTCCCGAGATAACCGGCTCTCTGCCCCACCGATTACATCTTAGTGAAAATAAAATTGTGGACGCAACGCCAGAATACCTTGCCTTTCCTGTAAAAATCCTGATTCTGGCACGTATGGTCTTTTACCGGATGATGTGATTATGCCGGCCCACTCGAGGTTGATATGATTATTCTAAAGGTCAGACAGTCCACTGACATAGGGCCGCAACTGAAGGCGTTACAATATTACTTCCAGCCAACAACTACCATGATTTTCATCCAATTTGGACTGCGCTCGGGGAAGACATCACACAGGGACTGTACGGGAGGTGAATACGAGACCAGTGTCATCACTTTTACGGAGTCTTCATTTCATTCACAGCCTGGGTGTCCCGAATTTTGATTTACTAAGCTGCACGAGGGAATTTCATGATCTTAGACAGATAACACTTTATCTGTGAGCTACTTGAGAGCTTGCGCATTGACGATGGGATCTCTACGTGTTGTAAGAATTACATTAATTCTGCATGTTGAACGCTACGTTGGTGCATTCAGCGCCTATGCACAAATGTAGTCATTTCGGTAATAGAGATCATACCGTTAATGCGCAGGCTCTCCAATAATTCTGCATATTGAACGTTACTAAGGGTGCATTCAGCATAAATGCCCTAATGTAAATTCAACGATGGTAAAAGATCCGATCGTTAATGCGCAAGCACTCAACCAACAGGAGCACGATTCATATAAAGCAACACAAGCAATTAAACAATGTCAGCTTAGTAGAAAAACAGCAGAGGTAGAACAATTAGTAGAAGTAGATGAAACATGATTCGGCGTAATAAGAATGGTGGCAGAATAGTATTCATTGTGTATTAAAAATAATAACTGTGTCAGCAGTTAGCAGTGGTAATGACATGTAATATCTGGCAGTAGCACAAGATGGTCGACCTAAAGGTTGCAGATTCGCTTCCTAACGACATCACTTTACATCCTTCTCTTCCTCTATACATTTATCTTTCTGAGCATCCCCTTGACCCTACTTGAGTCAGTGTCTGTTTGTTCAACGCTACAACAAAAGGCTGACCGAGGCTGTCTGTCTATCTGTCCTATTTCTCTGTCTGTCCATTCATGCCGATCTATGTGTCTGTCTGTCCATGGCCACAGCGGGAAAGTGAGACTGGTTTTACTTTTGAGCAGTTAAAGCAAGCCAGAGTATCAACCGGTCCATATGTGCATCATTGACTTGCTGTGTCTCCCTTGCCCTTAGATGACTCAGTTACGGTTTTAGCAATCTCGAAGAACGAGAACAAGGTTTGTGAGCGCATCTCTGTCAGCTGTGTTCCTGAGACCTCCTTTCAGTCTGTGACATCTGATAAGGCATTGAAAATATAACAATGTAACCTACCGGCTTAACGGCATTACAGAATAGTTCTGACGATTGCTATGGTGTAAGGTAATGCCTGGTATGTTCAGTCCTGTTCCAAATTACTGACCCTAGCATAATATAATATTTGATTTATATTTCGTTGATGGGCCTGACTTGACTGGCCAGGAGATAATGATTTCAAGGAATTTGGATCAGCAAGAATATCAATTAGGTGGTATCGATATTGTGGGCGTGTCTTTGATACGCCCAGCTAGTCTGAGAGGACATCATTACACATCTGCATGTGTCTTCACCATTATCGATGCTCACTTGGCGAAAATATCGTCATTTTCATCGAAATGAGAGAATGTTACCGAAATTGCAACATCCAGTGGGAGCTCACTGTCTACACAGCCCACACACCCGACGGCCAAAGTACAGGGGAGTGTAGAAATGAGTGCAGAGATCCGTGTGGACGACATACAACATCCATTATACTTGAGGAGAAGCCCTCTCAGTTATTATGCAAATTTACCCCATGGCGCCATGAGCAGACTAGTGTTATTTTCGATAGCGCAGAAATGACTAATTGTGCTAAAATTCTCTAAAATTTTCTATTTCTTTGTGCATCATGAAACTCCTTTATTCCCAAGCAAATAATGCCCAAACTCTACATGACAAGGGCTGTTGTGCTGAGGGTTTGCAATACAAACATCGTTGATTAGCAAGCAGTTTGAGAAGAACAGCGTGCAGATAACTGCCAATCTGCAATTGTTCGTGTCCATATTAATGATGGTCACTGCATTGTGCTGTTGTATTTTCGGCTCTAGCTAATTAAGAAGGGTCAGTGCTCTCAGAATACGTCCGAAGTGCCAAGAGAAACACAAGGTGTCCTCCATCATGGCGGATGCTTTTCAGAAAGGAGGATTTCCCATCGTTCTTCAGCATTCCAGCCACGTTAATCCTATTAGTGCCAAACATATTGTGTAGCAAAAAAAATTACAGTAGCCTTTGTAAACAAAGTGCTAAGCCATGTGCTGTAAACCATCCCAGCAGTGGCTGGTCGTCCTTAAATGCAATCCTTGCAGTGTCGAGTAAAATTCAGCTTAGAATGTAAAGAAACTGTGACTGATTTCCCAAAATACAGAGACCAAGCAGTCGTGAAGACCCTTTTTATTCAATACATTTCTTTTGTCTTTCGCCTCTGCGTTAACCTCTTTATACAGCTATTTTCCTTTGTTATAACTCATTAGAGCAAGAATTGTGGATGACACAGTGCAGATTCACGTCTATGTTGTTATTTGAAGAAATGGAAAGGAAAAGAGAAAGGAGGGGGAGGGACGTTGCACGGATAATTTTGGGGGTCACAAATCTTCATTGCATCCCAGCTAGCATTACGGTAACTTTGGGTGTGAGAACTTCGGCCTTGTCTCGAGTGATGCTAAAGTATAATAAACAATGAGAGCATTTGTATTATTTGTTTTGCGCATTACAATGCGCAGTGGCCTCTAAAGGATGGGAGACCTTTTGTAGGACTGCAGAAGGAGGACGACACAGTTATTGACCCAGTCTGATATCACTGCATGAGAGAGACGCAGAAGATGATGAAGAACATAATTATGTATACACATAATTCGCATCATTTGCCCCCGCAGTGAACTTGTTAAAGAAATGAGGTTATTTCCGGTCACAGTGAACAAACAAACCTGTTGTTTGAGAACGGAGGAACATGAAAGCTTTTTGGATTCATGTAGGTTTTATCCAGATCATAAATCCGCCCATCAGAGCAGCAATCACATAAGCTGGGATTATTCATCGTTGTTTGCAGGCAAACAGACCGTCGAATATTAATAAGTGTGGACTGTATATTTGGCGTTGCCTGATCTCAGACCAAATCAGTCATATTTCTCGTTGAAAATAGCACCGAAGGGCAAAATCCTTAAAGCTTTTCCTGTGTCATTACCGGTGACCAGCCCGTGCACTAATCTCAAACTAACATAGCTAGTAAATTGTTTGTTTAGTATCTATTTCGGCACTGACCTCTGTTTGGATTTATCTTTATTCCGAATAGAGAAAATGTTAGTTTGTACAAAATCTTGTAACTACGTCAGTACCGGAATTCTATTTTAAATCAAGCTCTGTAGTTTTATCTCAGTTCGAAATCTACTGAATCTAGTTGTTTACTTTGATTTGCATTCATGTTCATCAGTCATGCCCCGCGCCAAGTAAGCCTACATCTCTTATAGTATTCTTACCCAGTTGATCTGTTTGTTTGTTTGTTTGTTTGTTTGTTTGTTTGTTTGTTTGTTTGTTTGTTTGTTTGTTCGTTTGTTTGTTTGTTTGTATTGTTTTTAGCGTCCCTGTGCCATACAGTTATAACTTTATAAGAGACGAGACTTTGGCCCCTGTCAGGCCTCCCACAAGTGGGTACTCTAGAAACACGAAGGAAAATACCAAGGAGATCTTCATCGGTTAGAGGACTCTGAACTTTCGTACCAAGACACTTGTCCTGAATCTCTAGGCCATCCGGCCAGCTCCAGTCAACGACCTTCTGACACGACTTACAGCACGAAATATATAGATCTCCTCGTGTTATTGAAATATGGTCTTGTTCTGATCAGGGTGAAAAACAAAAACATCTTTAAGCTGTAGGAGACAGAAGGCAGAGAGAATAGATGAATTTCTTTGTCTGCATTATTTTAGGTAAACGTAGACAGACTCGAAGCCATTACATAAGACTGACTTGCAGTATAGACCATTCTATCTACCTAGATAATCTGATGGTATTGAATTGGTCTGAAATATTTCTACCTAGAAAGTGGAGGACAACAACAAAAACAATAACAGTAACTTAAAAGCTCAGGTACTCTAATTACAGATAATAGGTCGAAGTATTTATGACTGTTCCACTGCAGTTGTTGTTCACTTTGGTGTTGTTGTTGGCCGTGTTGTAGCTGTTGTTCTTGTTGTTGTCGTCGTCGCCGTCGTTGTCTTCATCGTTGTAACAGTTGTCTGATTTTTTTTTTCGTTTCTTTGTCATTCCGTGGAACTTGTTCTGTCAGTTACTACAAAGCTACATGTAGTGTTCTTATGCAGGATGCCACCAACTTCCATTAATGGGAATGCTTGTGTCAACAGTAGCAAGTTTATGTGAAAAATGCACTGGCATCCCTTAAGTGTAGCTACTACCTGGCGGGTGGAGCAACTCCGTGGAATGGCCCTTCTCTTATTTGTGTTCTTTCTCAAGTTGTTGATATGTTGATATGTTGGTATCAAAAGGCTTTAATCATTACGTCTCTGGGCATGAAAATAGTTTGTTCTAAATAAATCTCGCAAAGTTGTAGATCGTTTCAGAAATTATTGTCAAGACTAGACTACGCCATTACAAAGATTGGCGTCAATATTTCAATACTTCCATCTAAGCTAAAGGTTTTTACATAAAAGGGTAATAGTTTTATTTTTAAAGGCCCGATTTATGTATTAACTCAGGCAGACATATTTCTGTTACCATGGTGCACATTCATGTCACTTCCGTCATTTGCGAAGACCCTTAACTCTCTCTGTCCCCCGGTGATTGTTTTCCTTCTTTCATATCCACACAATGATACCATCTGGCTATTGCTAGATTACACGAAACAAAACGACGCTCACGCTTTGTGATGTAGCTACTTCAAAGAATTTTATAAAACCGCATTGCTTATTGAGACGTGTTTTTCCCTATTCGGTGAAACGAACTTTACTATTTCCAGACCTTTAATCGGATGGAGTTATTTGCTTCACTTTGTGGTAAAATTCTTTTATGAGAAATACCAATCCAGATCTTTGTTCAACAAAACGTCAATATAGGTCACTATATCTATAAATGTCTTCCTTTTACTCTCAATAAGTATAATATCCTTTCTGCGCGAGTTTTCTTAACCATACTGTTTAAGTAGGGTCTCTTTGCCCAACATTCCCCTATCTCAATCCCTCTAGTCCTGGCCCAATATTATAAAATATACCCCAAAATATATATCTTAATAATAATCCAGACATATATCCTAAAAGCTTTAATGTCTCAAATTATATCGGACGTGTACCAATTTCTGCTATAACAGGTAGATGGGACAAGGACTATGAATCTGAAATCGGGTAGAGACACTTCGAATATTTATATTGTCTACGACTTATTATTCATCATGGGCACAATGAGGCATTTAATATAATTATGCTATTGTTGGTGCGTTATTCCTGTTCGGGTTGGTGTTTTGATAGTTGCTATTGATATTGTTGTTATTGCTGCTGCTGCTGCTGCTGCTGCTGCTGCTGCTGCTGCTGCTGCTGCTGTTGTTGTTGTGATCGTCATTGTCGTCCTGACTGTTATTGCAGTTGTTATTGTAAATGCTGATCTTGTCGATGTCTTTTAAATTTCGATCCCTCTTGGTGTCCCATGTTCCTAATAGATATAGCAATTCATATTGACATTTTGTCAACATGCCGACAATGGAATGATGGAGGCTGAGTGGGGAGGGAAAAAAAAGAGAAATGGACAGAATGAATTTAAAAGCCATCCCGGGGTATCAAAGAAGAGAAGAGATATGACGGGACATATCACCAATTTGAATTCATTCGCCGCATGTTTCACATCGACGCGCTTCTCGTCCGAATTTCACAAGTAAACATGTCGTAACACACAGAAACTTTGCAGTTCATGTTCTCCCCCTGGACGTTACGGTAAGGAAAAGTATTATGTATACGTCTAGTTTTTGAAATGTGAAAAAAATCCATCAAGTCGCGCTAAGTCCACGAGCAATGGAGGCGGGGCTTACTTTCCGACTGTAATGAATGAGCTGAACCAGCTGTGAGCAGTCAGAACTGCTATTAGTCAAGTCATGTCGTGAAAATTGCTGGTCTATAACAGAACAGATTCAAATGGAAGACGTTCCTTTTTTACTCTCCTACAGTATCAGCCTCCTCAAATAATTTCAATAATAATTGTTAACCGCCATGAAAAATACGGCCTGGACGTCAGAGATACAGAACACAAAAAAAAATGTTTTATAGGCAAACAATAATTAAAACGATGGACCTGTCTGCGATTTCATTTCCTTTTTCTCGTTCTCTCCGTTGTTTGTTTGCTGTCTTATTACAAGTGAGATTACCATGCATGAAAGAAGTGAAGAAGTAAAATATTAACCCTATTGGTGTCCATTCTACACTGGGTAACTAAGGCCGAAGCAGATACTGAAATAGCAAAATAAATAACCTGGTTCTGGTTATCAAAATATCACGTTTCATTTATCACCGTGAGAGATATGGGAGAAACACATGTAGTAATTTCTACAACAGACGTCAGAATTACCAGGTCAGCATGATATTCAGCTGCCGTGTAATGATAGTCCATATCAGTCGCGAAAAGAATATGTGTGTATAGAAGAAAATGAATATATACATTTATTTTATGACTTTGAGACGAAGAGCATGCCATCAAACTACAAAAAAAAAAATGTAAAAACACTCAACGAATTGCAGACTGTCTATATTTCTACATTCATTCTTTAGGGGAAGGGAATGGAAGAGAGCGAGAGAGCGAGAGAGAGAGAGGGACAGACAGACAGACAGACAGACAGACAGACAGACAGAGGAGGGAAGGGAGAATCTCCGCATTCTGAAGTTGAGCTATCCATCCTATAGTGAGTATTTCAGGGAATCTCTATGAAGTTACTTTCACCAATCCACCACACCTCAGATTGTGATTATATAGGGCTACAATACACCAGGATTAAAGATCACATACATGTGCCCTGAAATCCTCTATTTGAGCGTTCCTCGTAAGTTCAGACATTTCTTATCTATGTTTACAAGCCAAAAAAGGTTCATAGTATTTTAATGGACTCTGGCCACTATATGTGTTCAGCCTGAGCTATCATGAGGAACTTTTTTTCTCCTTTCTTTCTTTCTCTCTGTGTGACACACTTGAAACAGTGAGGAAGATATTCACTAAGAAATTTAAATGTTTCAGTGTAGATCTCAGTTGATCTTCCTCAGTACGCCCATGACATTTTTCTTTCATGAAATTATTTTTTTCATTCCTTATTTTTATCTTGCCCTACACCTTTCCTTAACTCTCCTCCTGGAGAAGCCTGCTAAAAAAAAAAAAATCCAGCATCACCTTTCCCTGCAACGACGACTCCCTCCCATCCCAACCTCCCCTCTCCCTCCCATACACAATATACACACACACACAAAATACCCATCCACCTTTCTCCACTACTTTTAAGTGACACAGAGTTCCGTAAAGGGAATTTCATCTTCAAGACACCACTATGGACCACTGCACTTCCGTATTACAGTTCGTCTCCCTTTGTTAGTCACTACTGACTCTAGGAGACTCTGCTTGCATCTCTTCATGCTACTTTGATAATCAACTGTGTATAATAACTACACTATGTTGTTATTTGATATGTCACAACAAAAATGCCTTCTTCCTTTAACACGGCACTTTTTCAAGAGCGGCTGGTGTCTGAATTTACCTCTTGAATGACAGTGACAAGTATAGAGAAATCGTGAATTCTATACCAGTTTCTATAATATACTGGTTTCTAGTGTATTTGACATGCTTAGATTAAGATATAAAGTCATAGAGTGCAACAGGGAACTTTATTCAGTTTTTCTTCACCAAGTGACACACGAAAAAAAAAAAAAAACCTAATATGGTGATATAAATTACCAAATGAATTTAAAAAAATAAATCACCTGGTAATTCATACTCGTGCCAGTTTTCTTCTCGTTGTTTCCGCAAGACAAGATCCCCAGATCACGAACTACAGTTTCTTCCATTCGGCGCAGTGATATGCTCATGCCGAAGCACAGCGTGACCCAGCAAAGAAGACGGAAGTCAAGACGGAGCACCGTCTGACCTTCCGGAGGCGCTTCTCCGTAAAATATAGTTTTAAAAAATGACACACTGAGCTGATTGCATTTTCTATACACATGTCTTGATTGCTTCGCAGTGTGCAATATTGTCGATGGATCGATCAGCCGCAGTTTTCGGAATCTTTGTACTGATGTAGCCATGCGTTGGCTGTTCTGCGCTGACAATGCGGAATGTAGTAACTTGATAGTTCAATCATTACAATAAATTACTCGAGAATAGAGGCGTCTATGATGATTCGTAGCGCACACGCCTGTCATGCGAACCGTATTGAAACTGACAGTCAATGGAATTAGACACGCCAACCAATATTCCCTACTCTGAGTGAGTGAGAAGCAGAATTAGATAAACAAAATCTCTCTCTCTCTCTCTCTCTCTCTCTCTCTCTCTCTCTCTCTCC
>JAWQUT010000005.1:4303020-4309756 GCA_033807755.1 Ellobium chinense
GCAAAAGGTTTGGTCATGTAATCAGCCCTTCCGACCGATATCGATTCAGTATATTGACTACAGTCGATATTGTTTAGTCTGAGGAAAGGTGTACCAGAAGCCAGTTTCGTGTTAGTGAAGGTGATTGTGTTTTTTTGACCTCGTTGTCCTGAGAATATTTGTTGCTGATGTTGTCATTAGCTTTGCTGCCGATATTTGTTCGCATTTTTCCGCTGGCTACTGCTTTAATTATCGGTGTTGTTGTTGTAACTGAAGTTTCTTTTTTTTTGGTTAATATATTATTGCTATTATTGTTGTCGTTATTATTGGTGTTGTAAATGTTGTTGTTGTTGTTGTTGTCGTTGTCGTCTTCGTCGGTGTTGTTGTTGTTGTTGGTGGTGGTGGTGGTAGCAATGGTATGTCATGTTTTGGTATGCTTCTGGTGTTCGTATTCGCTGTTGTCGTTGCTGTTTATGTTTTCATTGTCTGCAGTTGCTGTTGTTGCTATGGTTTTGTTGTCTTGTTATTGTTGTAGTTGCTGCTGCTGCTACTACTGCTCATGTACTACTGCTGCTACTACTGCTGCTGCTATTGCTGCTGCTGTCATATGATATTTCTAGGTCCATAATGGCTGTTTCCTTTGTTATGCTTGCGTTTTCAACTTTGTATTAATTGCTAGGATTGTGATTTGCATAGCTGTTGCTGCTGTTCTTTGTATTATTATAATTATTATTATTAATATTTTGTTTTTGGTCCTTCTACAATCACGTTTTGCTGCTGTGATTTTGTGTTTGATGTCCTCCCTTACATCATTTCTTTCTTATTCTAGCTCTGGGAGTCGATGAATCTTCTCGTCGTCATTGCTGTTGTTGCGACAGCAGCAGACATTGTTACATTATAATTATGTTTGTTGCACATGCTGCTGTAACTCCAAGTATTAATGCAAGGAAAAATCAGATTAAAGGCATTATCACACGTCCTTTTCTTGTTGTTGACAGGTTCCAAGATTATCGGAGTGGCTTCCGTCGCGCCGGGAATTTTTATCCCTTTATTATCATTTTATTTTGAGACACAATCTTGGCCGAAGAGAAAAACGTGAGGGATGGGAAGAGATAAAAACTTGCGCATTTTATCAGAGTGTAAATAACAATCCCAGACTCTCATTTGTTGTAATTTTTTTTTTTTTTGAAAATTGGCTGTCCCATCTTAGCCAACAGGCTTCCATTGCAGTCATGAGCGATAGGCATTTACTCTTACCAGCCGAATACTGGAACAATTGCAAAATGGAAGAGCCATCCTGTACGTTATACAAGTAGAAACAATTTTAGCATAACCTGTGACTGACTAACAGAAATGTTTGTGCTTTCGCTAAGAGACGTACATATTAAGATCTTGCAGAAATAATTATCAGAAGTTGGCAAGTTGACTTTAAGTGTTCCAATTTTCCAACCAAAAAGAAAACAGTGATGTCAGGTACATTGGCCGTGCTGCTCTTACTAAGATTTCTGTCACTGTCCACTTTTCGATTCGTTTGGACGCTATGTTTGCTCTGCTGCTGCTTGCAATACTAAGTTTGTTATTACTATTTCTGGAAACATAAACAGGTCATCTTAGTCAAAGATCGAGGTAATAGAGGACCTTCAGAGGAAGATACTCCCCCGTCTAGCAAGTGATTAGGTCCTGTGACTTCCTGACACTCTAAACAAAAGTACCCTCGCTCTTCGCCGTAACGTCTCGTTGATAAAAGTGCTTGACAACTAGACAAATGAAGTGGAATGAAACTCGGTCTACATTAAAAGCATTCCAGGCATTGTAAAGTGCATAGTATATGTCAGCATGTTGACGTGTTAACACCATCAACCACCAGTTACCGACCCATTCAGGTTAACGTTGTTTCCAGAACTTAAGAAATTTAAGTAACAGACTAGACTATAGATGCCATCGTCAGTGATACTTTTTCATGGACCTGACAAACTGAATACGAACATAAGGAATAATGTTGTTCCGTATTAATTTAATGGGCAACGTCTGAAAGTGGAGACAAGGCAAGAATGTGATCGAGAAAAGAATTAGTGTGGAGGCTTGAATGTTCGTTCAGCTGCAGCCAAAATACAGACCATCAAGTCACATGGCGTGGACAAATTTTAAATTATTCTATCATTTTTTTTCGGGTGCTTTGGGTTGGGGGAGGGAGGGGAAGCAATCAATCGAAGTTTGCTTGTTCCTCGCTCCTTAGAACTCAGCTCTCCGGAACTGTGCGAGCCATAACATTTGTACGTGCGCCTGTCACTAGACTATTTTTCGTGAGTATGTTTACACTTTTTTTATGATGTAGCTACCCCACTGAGCTTCCCTGCTGACCGGCAGAAGTGTCGGACACCCATTAAAAACATGAGTGTTTGGCATCACAGACTGGTAGTAATAAGATTTGGCACTTGTTCCTTCACTACTTCATGGATTTTTCTTTCCTGCCACTGAAGACCATTTTGCTTTCCGAGATTTGGTTCTAGCTCAGCAAACTAACCTCTCCGGGATTTCACACTTCAAAGTTATGTTTTGGCCTGCTAGGAGAAGATATTGTTAGCATATTTACGTCTTTCGTGGTTGTAGACCTGAGCAGGAACCGGATAAGGAATCGGTAACCCTCAACTTTTCTGCCTAGGACAAAGAATCGAAATCGGTTCGGCTTCTGGATTTCTTGTGTAGATACGTTATCGGGTTCGCGAGTACCTGATAAAGCGAGCCTTCTCTTCTGAGTCCCCGATTGACCAGGAAAAATGTCCGACACTCACAAAACAAATCGTAAGCGCTTCGCACCATGAACCACAGATTAATGGACTAGTAGTAAGACATGACACATACTTTCTCCGAAGAGGGAAATAGCACTAGGGGACAATAAATGAGGCCAGAGAGAGAGAGAAAAAATAAAGTGGCGCATGCTGTTTTATCGCTCTACTTCTGGTGGACACTTACATTGTAAGTTAGTGTCAAGATCACCTATGATATATCAATTACTGATGACATTATACCACATTTTATTCCACCATTTAAAGAAATTATACAGAAATAAGAGTGTCTATACTACCTGACGATCTTAACACTGGTGTTTAATGCTTGGAGGCCTTATGAAAATATAATATGTAAGCTATACTAACTCTACAAAGTTTCAAAGACTCGACAAATGTTGCAATTTAATCGACCGAGATTCATCACGGAACTCCTCGAAATTTTTCCGCACGGTTTAATAAACTTCGAACCGAAAACTGAGAGGAAGTGACGGGCAACCATTAAGAAAGTGTATGTCCCAAGAAAGTGCGGCGAGGGGAATGATTTAACGCGATTTTTGTCTCTTCCAAGAGTCTCGTCAATACAATCTTTTCCGTGCAAATTGTTCGCGTGACTTCACTGCTGGGGTTTTCCTGTTTGTATTTCTTGGTTTTGTTTTTGCGCTAGGCGTCATGATATTTTGTTGTTGTTGTTGTTGTTGTTGTTGTATAATAATAATAAGAAGAAGAAGAATTCTTTATTTGGAAAGCTGCCTTTTTACAGCGGGGGTTTCACTGGTCGGAATAACCAGCGAAACGTCCAATATAGAATACAGTATAACTCTTTAAAGTGTCTTTTTACATATAGAGATGTGCAATCCATAAACTTACATCCATTTCAATAAAAAGCATTCTTCTTTATAGGGTTTTTGTTGTTGTTTTGTTGTTGTTGTTGTTGTTGTTGTTGTAGTAGTTTTGTTGTTGTTGTTTTGTTGCTGCTTTTAATGTGCTGGACGCATAAACACAAGATAAATTGCAATGTTGATGACGGTGTCTTTATTGTTTTCATTGTTATTATGGCAAGACTGTCTTTACTGTAAACAGTATACTTATAGTTTACGTACATTAATATCACTCTTGTTCTTCCATTTCTTTTAAGGTTTTGGTATATTTTTGGGGGGTTCTCCATTACATAAAAGAAATATGGATGTGTCTTCGTATAAAAGAGAGTAGTTGATTTCAAATCGGATAGTGGTTTACAAAAGGATGTTAGAATTATAATATTTTCTGCTTAATCTCAACACTTTCCACATGACAGAATGATATTCTTCTATACAATCGCAACTTCTTTTAACCGGACCCATTTCTGTGCTCCCAAAAAGTTGCGATTAAAGAGAGCAGACTATATATCTAAGCCATCATCATAATCACCATCCTTATCACTGTTTTCACGTCATTACACCATCTTCCCACTTAACCGCATACAAACACAATCTGATAATACTATACCCATTCTGGCTCCTTCACTCGCTTCAATGGCCAGTAACTAATCAGATAAGATCCGAGGTGTTAGAAAAACAATTACATTAGCCTATTCATGGCTCATCGATTTCACTTATCTCTACGCATAAGATTTCGGGTCAGGACCATCTGCCTCCTTGGCACAGCACTGAGCACTGATACAGGGCTGATTTTGCTTGGTCTCTGTGGCATCACGAAAGGGGCCGTCCGTAACAAAAGGAGTATCAGTTTCTAGATAAGCCAAAATGGCTGCGACAAACGCGGAAAAACAAGAAAATATTGCATTGGTTTGCAAGTGGTGTTTGCGATACTCATATCGTTCCCTTATTCATTATCATACATACCACCGCTGATTCTTGCCAATCTTCCCTTGACACAAGGGAGTTGATAAGATGTTCCACAGACAAATCTGAAACAGTAGACGGTTGCCGCCATGTTGCCGAGCTTTCCCTTCCGGTGATGACACTAGTGTGCACCTTTTCTCACTGTGACTGACGGACACCAGCCAAAAACGTACCCCTGATACTTCCTTTGCTGAGAACCGCCCACACAATACAATATTAATATGACCCTTTCACTACACTGCAGGGACCAAAGAAACGCGGCCCGGTATCAGGGACAATATCTGGCTCAGGCTAAGGCGACTGACAGAATAAACTTCTCAGAGCTAATACTGAGTTTGGGGAAACACCGGACTGAGGTCTAAGCAGTGCATTCCTTGGTCACATGCCTTCTATAATACATCACTACATGTATAACATTTTGCTCTTTGACTTGCCGTGTTCCATCTAAATTCCAAAGACAGCTGCAGCAGAGTCAAAGGATATTTATCGAACAGAAAGCGCATCCCAAACGTGTGACGTCAAATTTAATAATTAATTAATTATCTTTTAATATCTTTTTAGTACAGATGTCTCGACAGCCACGCCTTCTTGTTATGACCACACCCACCAGAACCCGTGTCTCTCCTATTGTGACAGTTGTCATGAAATTATGAACTGGTGTTTAGTGGAAATCATTTATATAGTCATGTGACTTCATGACCACGAAACAAAACTTAAAAAAACAAACACGATCAATGTGGCTTAGTGTGCTTTTGAAATCATAATACAGTTGACCGTAAATTCCATAACTCATGATTATTTTATCTTTCTCAAAATTTAGAAGCAAATTACATTAACATTTGTAATTAAAACTTTCATCACACGGGCTTATAACGCAGTGCATTTATAGAGGCAGTTCAGAAATGTTTTGCCAGTGCATTACAAATACATTTCCAGAAAATAATTGTTCACAAGAACACTCTATCCATACATTTTTTATCAGTGACTGACGCCAACAAGTTGTCCACGTCACGCAGAAATTTTAATCCAAATTGCTGTCAACAAGCACAATAATGTCACACTTTACATGAAATATCAGGAAATGATAGTTTGTCCTTCGGCTGAACCATTCTTGCTGTTGTTGACGGAGAGGGGTGAAATTATGCAGTGTTTTCATGACTCCGTGAACGGCTAGAGGTGTTGAAGAAGATGATGAGAAGTCTTGCACTGGGTGGATGTTATTCTACCAAACACTTGACAACTTGGCGGGTCACCACTTCAGTGAAACGCAGTGAAAACAATTTCGATAACAGTGCTGGCGTGCCTCTCTCTCACTCTCTCTCTTCTCTCGCTCTCTCTCTCTATCTATCTCTCTCTCTCTCTCTCTACTTCTTTCTCTTTCTCTCTCTCTCTCCTTCTTTCTCTCTCTCTCTCTCTCTACTTCTTTCTCTCTCTCTCTCTCTCTCTCTCTCTCTCTCTCTCTNCTCTCTCTCTCTCTCTCTCTCTCTCTCTCTCTCTCTCTCTCTCTCTTTCTCTGGTATATCCTGGCATGTTTTTGAAATAAACATATTTGAATAGATCTATTTTCTGTCCCGCTTTTCGACGCTGAATGATTTTGACACGGAATGAGTACCGAGGGGTGTTTTAAATCAATTATTGCTGTCAAAATAAAGTCGTGTTTTTTTTACCACTGAAAAGCAACCACTAGGTTTAGGTATATGAGAAGTGTATGACATGCCAAAAGAATATGACAAAGCTTTTGATCTCCAAATTACGTTCAAATTTAGGTACAGGATTTCAGTGGTTTTTGTAACTGAGAAGGACAACAGACATTCACGACTTGCAGAGTAGTATGTACTTCAACTCTGGTTTGATCATGTGGCATCTTCAAGAGTTTCTAATGGTCTCCCCGGTACAGGATTTGAATGGCATACCCTAAAAAGGCGATGCCGTGAATACGTATAGAATGCGCCGTTCGAAGCAAAAATGGCATCGGATTTGTCACAGTAGGAGGTTGAAGTAATGAAAATGTCAGCACAGTGAAATCAGATGACGATTATTACAGATATTGTTTCTGGTAATATTTATAATTAAGCAGATTTTTTTTCATCGAAAATATCTCGGTGTTATTTGAGAGATGAGCCCCCC
>JAWQUT010000005.1:4309891-4331595 GCA_033807755.1 Ellobium chinense
CCCCTCCCCCGGCCACCTCCTTGAAAAACAACAAACAAACAACAAAAATCATTCAGGAAGACAGCAACTCGGCCACGTCCAGATGCACTGACTCAGTCCCAAGAGGCAACATCCCGGAATAAACAAATTGTGATTTCGCACAGCAAACTTATCAAATTACAGACGTATTATCGATGAGAAAGTAACATCACAGTTACTCATTGCCCGACATATTATTAATATAGGCAAATACGATTGAGTGTTTCGTTTGTTATTCTTTCATTTTCCCTGAGTGTTGTCTGTGAAGGCTGGTGCTGTTGACAGTATGAAGTAGATAACGCCATGCCCACTGTTTACCAAAATATTACTTTCCACGTCATGCACTTAACTGTTAACTTATTGTGCAATGAGAGAGAGAGACAGACAGACAGACAGACACAGAGAGAGAGAGAAAGAGAGAGAGAGAGAGAGGGACACAACCTGAATAAATGCACATTCAAAACGCTATTAACATCAATATTATTGTACATAATGGACCATCTAAACTGAAACGCCCATAGTTTTCCGAGACTTTTGAAGTGTGTTTCATTACTCATTCCCCTTACAGTAAAGCAACCAGCAAGTGTGGAAAAAAAACAAAAAACGGATGTTACAAAAGATGCAAATCCAGTAGAATAATAAGCTAATTCAAGCAGTCTCCTAATAATCTCAGTACCAGAGAATCCTAACATTATAAGAAACAGGTTTAATGGAAAAAGAATGTACCAGTGTACTAGGCTTGGTAGGAAAAGTTTGGCTATCTATGTACTAGTCTCAGACTGTTTCAGTAATAATCAATAATACATAAAATTACAGTTTGCAGTTCGTTTTAGCCAAAAGGCCATGTCTGGGCGCAACAGCGCTGTAAGTAGGCGTCCGCTTTGAGTGCAAAGAGTGGATCTTTGTGAAACATTTAATTTCCGGATCCAAGTAAAGCAACGCTTTATAAAATTATGCAAAACCATTTCCAAAGGTGTTGCAACATTATTTAAGCACTCACATTCAGGGGCGAAGGCTGACTTTCTCAACAGGGTAATCGTAGTTGAACATGTTTGTCACTTATGGTCACGTATGCGGTATTAGTCGATAGTGCTATATATCCGTTCGTAGGGTCACATTTGATGTTCACAGTATGATACTGTAACACAGAGTATGGACTTTAAAAATCCGTAGGCATCATCACAATTCCTGAAAAGCTACAACAAAAGGTTGAGTACTTAGAAACAGGTTGGCTGAAAAGGCACAAAAAAGTACAGATTAGTTACAGGGCCAGGATCGCACAAAGTATACTATCACTCACCAAGGTGTAATGGCTCCAAAATTGTAGAATTTAGGTCCGGTTAGGCTAGACCTAGCAGGCCTAGGCTAATAAACAAAACATTGGGAACACGACCTTGCAGGAAAAACCCATCCAGACCGTAGGGGAGTGACAATCTGTCAAGCTTTTAAAAGAATTACCTTTGGTTGCTTGGGTAGCAGACTAACTTACATCTTTGGACAAACCGCTCTATGCTCGGCGACTCCTCCCCCTTCCCCGTTTCCACTTCTAGCCAAATATCCAGACCTAAAACAAGAAGATACTAATTTTATTGAAAACGTAATTTTCAGGCCCAGTCTACACCATGAAGCCGAGCCCACCTTTTTGCAAATGGGTAGGCCTATATGAGTATTGCCATCGTCAAACCTTGCCGGTTTTGAGAACAGGGGGGCCAACTGAATTACTTTTCCAAGAAGTTTTGTCATTTATGTTATTTCCCAAGAAGAATTTATGTTTATTTAATAAGTTTGTGTATATGTTTCATAAAGTCAGAAACCTCCTTCATAAAAAAGTAAATCTACCCCAAGGTGCTTTCCTCAACCAAAGATTTTGGGAATCAGCTACATTGCACTATAAAATAGGCAACGTGACAACACCAGCACTGGGCTTGTGAATGGAGATATGTGTGTGGTGAGACTGTTCATGTGGCTTTCTGTAAGTGTGGATTCATTTCTAAACTGAGCGAAAAATAAAAGTGGTCGTAAACTTGTGACTGGTGGCATGTCACTTGTCAGCAACAGTGTTAATTATTGTCGAATAAAGAGGCCCTTGATAATAATGAATATCACTAAATGCTATAGAACAGTGTCTCGTTTTACCAATATGTTATTTTTGTTCCGCATCACATTAAACCGCAATAGGTGAAGTGCCACAAATCAAGCGGAGACCTTGATTAGCAGCTCTTCTTTACTAGCCGGTGGAATTTCCTTGCTTTCATTGGGTTTTTTTGTGAGGCCACTCCATATTTGGCTGTTGGGGTATCCAGGTTCTTCTTCATCCCTATTAATCAGTGAATAGAGCAGAGAAAATTTGAGGGGTATCAGGTTCTGAACATAGGTCAAAGTAAGAGTAGGCCTGACAAAGAGCAAATAAAAAGGATTCGGCGGTGTTCTTGTCTAACTTGCCACGAAGGCCTAGGTCGACCAACGGCATTTTCGGCTGGTAATCAGTGATTACTTGATTATATGGACCCTTCGCCCCTGCTCACATTTAATTCACAGCGATTCAAAAAAGGTGACATGCCCATTAAAGATTACATTATAATACACGGCCTACATAAATGCACTTTAACAGATTAGCGCTAAAGCTATAACAATCCATCCCTGTGTTTCGAAAACACATTTTTCACACTTTTGAGAGAACGTGGACGAAACGCTGCATGGCAAAGCAAAAAAAGAGTCACTGCGTATCTTTGCCTCTGGCGCATGTAATTCTCTTTTTTAAAGTCTCAACATGGGCCTTGATCTCATAGAAAAGCCTTATTTAAAAAAGTGGTCTACATCTGGCTTATGGAAATCTCGAATCTTACTGACGAAAGGAATATGTACTACCTTGTTAAGTATTTTGAAACTTATTACTGAATATTTTGCGTAGGTCTCTAAGGCAACGGAGTCGGTATTTTTTTTTTCCAGAACTGCAAATTGCAAATATCATAGGTTCTGGTAAACGCAACACTGAGTGAACACGATTAACAAGGAATGTCAATAAAATGAGTACATTTATTGTTATAGTTTAACGATGTCTAGAGAAGGAAAACCGTTGTTAAAACAAACAACACAATATCAGATGTAAACATTCGATAAGTGATTAATATGGACTTGTTGTTACGGGGTCTTTTTTTTATCATAAACATCAAGAATCGACAAATATATTATGAAATCGTTTATGCTAGACATCAGTCGAAAAGTTGCAAATAATTACCTAAATGCCCACCAGCTTTAAACATTATTCTATGTTTGTGTTAGTGGGAGTGCCATTAAACCATTTATTAGATGGCGTTCTCTGTGTGTGTGTGTGTGTGTGTGTGTGTGTGTGTGTGTGTGTGGGTGTGTGTGTGTGCGCGCGCGCGTGCGTGTTTGTATGCATGTGTCTATGTGTATGTGTGTGTGTATGTGCGTAGGTGTGTGCGTGTGTGCGTGCGTTTATGTGTGTATATATGTTTATAAATATGTCTTGTATATCAAAATTCCTAACAACTGTGATTCATAATAATTTTAGCAAAGACATATTTCAATGAGAGACAAGCAGTCTATTCTATTCTATTTCTTTCTTTTATTTTCTCTCTGTTTATTCTACTCTACGCATAAGTTTCTTATGTGACTGATAATTGAGAATGTAATCTTTTGACTGTCAGCCTTGAACTTTAAATTATTTTCACGATAGCCGGACTCCA
This sequence comes from Ellobium chinense, assembly GCA_033807755.1. Classification (NCBI taxonomy): domain Eukaryota; kingdom Metazoa; phylum Mollusca; class Gastropoda; order Ellobiida; family Ellobiidae; genus Ellobium; species Ellobium chinense. The sequence continues at coordinate 4,313,620 of JAWQUT010000005.1, forward strand.
AAACTGCATTTAGTTCATGCTAAGACTTACCCAAACTTACATTAAATCAGTTTCTAGAGAAAGCTGGCAGCATTCAGTATGCACAGAACTAAGTCACCAACACAGCTAAACGGCCAAAGGCAAAGTACATCATTACTGAATGGCAGAAAAATAATAGATGTTACATGACTACGAATCACCGGACTGATGCGAAGAATATGGAGAGCGGCACTCATAGTATTACGCAAAACATAAACACATAAAGCATACAGGTATGTATATGATCAAAGAAGGGTTAACAAGAATTCCTACTGACATGGCGAGCGTGCACAAACAACATGCTTTGTCCCTTGAAAGCACCCATGTCACAGGCTGTTAGTAAGTAATGGCTTACTAAGCGTACTCAGATCGGGTCACCGAAGTTTGGTGTGTATAGGTGTCTTTATGTAGGAATATAAGAACAGATGGGTTACCATCAATCGTGGCCCTCTGCTTTAGAGTTGTATTTATATACTGGTTTATTTAGCGCAACAGTCGTTGGTGCCGTAAATAAACAGAGGCTAATGCTGGCTTCTTTCCTTTATCGAAATGATAGTCTGAGATAAATATAAACTTGCCTCAGGAAAAACACTAGACAAAGGATTACAGTTGATGTAATAACCCAAACAACCAGGACTGGAACTTCTAGAAGACCACCCTATTCTTTTCTCGCTCATTCACCCCTCCGAAAAAAAAGAAAATCCAATAAAAGATATTGCTTTTCAAAATGTTTGAACTTTTTTTTTCTTTTGTCGATGATTATGCTGTAATTTTTTTCATTTAAAAGAACGTTATATTTGCATTTGAAGAAAATGTTCATACGGACTTACACTTTGAAGCATGGCGCATCTGATGACCTGGACCTAGAGTCCGTACATCAGTATTTCACTTATGCCTGGATATTGCCGTTTATTAAAACCGTATGACCAAAGGACTAGGGCAAAAAGTGTTGGGTTGTTTTTGTTTTGTTGGGTTTTTTTTTGCATTCCTAAAATATTTAGGAGTGTTTGTAATATGAAACTTTATATTGTTTTACTGGTGCATCCGAGTCAGAGATGTTCTCCTCTATCCAAAAGATTATCCAGAGGAAAAGGAAAGGAAAGGCTATCAAGTAGCTGAAAAACATTTATCTTAATAATACAGCCAATAAAATTTGCCGTATTTTTCATTCTAATTTTAAAAACGTTATGAAATGATGGGGGAAAAAAAGCGAAAAGAGAAGACAAAAATAACCAATTTTGAGTAAAATCCTACTGCCATCTCCTTGTGGTGAGAAAAGGTAATGGATTTAATAGATAAAGTATGTGCCTAAATATTCGACCAGTGTAAGCTATGTACTTTAATATCTATGTATTTTAATACCCAGTATCTTGGTTGTAAATGATCAAAGATGCCACTAAACAGTGGGCAATACACAGAAGATGAATGCACCAAGCCAAATCACACCGCACTACCACCTAGTGCTTGCGTCGTTGACTACTCTTTGTAGTCCTGGCTAGGGTAACATGAGGCGAACCATCTATTTTTCTTTGTCTTTATCATTAGCATACATAAGAGTTGATTATATTTTTTTTCTACTGGATTTTCTTTCGAACTGACGTTTTCCCTGTTAAGTTTTTTACTAGGAAAGACATTCGATAGACCTTTTTTGACGTTGTTTGAAGCTTAGCTGTAACTACGACCATGAAGTAGAATGCTTGCTTACGATCATTATGTCATACGACCTCATCGGCATGCAGCTGGTTCGACTACCAGCACGGCTGACTTGACAAATAGGATGTAATTCTAGATCGGGGTCTAGATCTAGACCGAAACCAAATGGAAGCGAAGACTCGGATAAAAATCTTCGCTCGGTGGCTTGGCTGTGTCGCATTACTTGCAGAGTAAGGCGAACAACAAAAACAGAACCTGTTGTAAGTCACGTTTTTACTTCAAAATCGCGTGCAGCAGTATCCACGTTTCTCCGGATTTGCGTGCAACAGCATCTTCAGCAGTTTGTCTTAGAAGTTACATGTGGAGATTGTACGCTAGAAGAACATAAGAACAACCACGTGAAACTAGGATACCAAAAGAAAATGCTGTTGGACAGGCGTGAGGTCCATGCTAGAGTACTTCCTTTACGTCCTACGCTTGCGCACTGAGCAGGAAAGACTCCAGCTGGGATAAAAGGCAGGGGGTAGGTGTGGCAGTGCGTCTAAAACAGCGGGGGTCATCAGTTGGTCGGGGGCCGCCTAATGGACAGGGAGTCCGCTGATATTTATCTTCGCCGGTCACTATTCAAACATCTAATTACCCCTGCATCAGTAATTAGACACCTCGGCATACGGATGAGCGGTCAGAGTAGGCAATGTATCTACATGTGGGGTCAGCCACCCGGCGCAGGCCGTAGGGAGTAGGCGGTAGACGGATTCCTTCGCCCTCTTCCTATTCTGTATACGGTTACGAAATTTTAAGTTGTAATGTGAATGGCCGGTCGGCCTAGATGGAAATAAGCTGACACTGAAACTTTATACTCTTTCAGTAATTTTCAATATTACTTTTTTTCTTTTTCTTCCACACGCCCATCCCTCCTTCCTCCCCACCCATGTTATTATTGTTAAATGTCCCTCGGCTTTTAACAGCGCTGTCCTCTTCAATTTCGTCATCATTTTCTGTTCCTCCCCCCCCCCCCCCCCCCCCCCCCCCCCAANCCCTTCCCCCAACCTTTTCGTCTTCATAGATTTATTTTCCTGAGTTTGTTTGTATTTTCCTTCTTTCTTTTTCATCCTAAGCTAATCCATCTAATCTATCCTGTTCGTCTCCAAATAACAATGAACACTTGAAACATGAGCCACTGTGTTGGGACTGAGTCTACCAGACTGCATTAGATGTGTATTGTGGATCACGTTAGAGCAGCTAGAGAGTCACAATCTATGCTACAAATCACCGACGCGTATAAGTGAGCGCCACCATCTCAATAGTCTTCAAGTATAGGTCGACAGGAGAACGCATTATTGTTCGGCACTGACAATGGGAGAATATTACTTGGCATGTTCTCAACGGATGCGTTGGGGTTTCCCGATGTGACGTAAGAAGTGATTTTGTTAGCCAGTTGCGAATCATCGGTACACCGACATACCAGTAACCAAATACATATAATATAAGTAATATTTGAAAGTTTTACGATCATCTAACATAATGCTTGGGTATTGCAGCTCAAGTGAAGAATGGCTTAAATCTTTGAGCCACACAGCAAGCGCACCGCGTCGTCATTCATTGAATGTGTTCCAAGTGAGTGTTATGTATATAATTATATATATCACTGCTCTCACGAGTATGGTGAACAAAACTACATGAAATTTTGAATTACTAGTCGCATTTTATACGCTTGAGAACAGAATAAAAACAAAATATCTACGAATAAACCGTTCGTCGACATACAGGTAATCAAATTGATATAAGTAAGTTTTGAACGTTTTTCGCTCGTCTTTCATTATGGTTGAATGTTACAGATGCACCGTTTTAAATCAGCTTTGAGTGCTTGAGGCAGTTCAACGACATTTATGTTCAACTTTTAGTATTATTTCTCTTTTAACGTTGAGTATTAAACGATTTGAATCGTATAATATAGACTTTCAGAAATCACGCTTTGATTTACGGAGAACGGATTTCACTAGTTGGAGCAGCTGTGATGCAATATCGGCAAATGGATAATCTCCCTTCTCAATTTCAACGCAGGAACAAAATTTATACCTTTCCCTGCTTACCACAGTTAGATGGAAATACCCTGCCAGCTATCCTCAGCCACAACTCTTGTTGTATCCAGTGCTTACCGATTGAGTGTGAAATTGCCTTTCTTTGTCCCTACCAGCTGCCCGTAAACAAATAAAAAGTCTTCCTTTTCTGGACTATCAAGATTTTGTATGGCCTCTTTTAAAGTCACATCTGTGTACAAAAACATGGTCTCGATAATGGTGGGCATCTGTTTACCTTTCGACTATTTTAATATCTTTAGCAATCTTGGTTAGATTAACTGTTGTCAGTTATAGCAAACTTATCAAATGGTTATTGAAACTCATGATTTTGATTTTTTTATTCTGACATCAAAATAGTTGGTATAGAAAGTACTGCTATTCAGAGACTATACTGCCCATCTACAAGGCCTTGAGAGGCAAGGAAAAAAAAAACCAAAGACGCGGATGGAATGGAGTCAGTTTACTAGAAAACAAATCAGCTAATTTCTGGGAAACAGATTTTTCACCTTTGTCTTGAACCAGCCTGCAATGACCACGGAATGTCTGATTGCTACTGGTGAAGGCTACCTTAGAAATGCACAGTCAGCCTCTTTAGTGACCTTTGACAAACGGGCATAAAATATCGAGCACTGGGTTCTGTAACGGGATTGAGTTCTGTAACGGGACTGAGTTCTGTAACGAGACAGAAATCGATGTCATTATCAAGAAAGGCACAGAGACTGGTGCTTGCAGTTATACAATAGAGACGCTAACAAAGATTAAGAAGAAGGCAAACAAAAAACAAAAAAAGAGTTTGTTCTGATTCCACGAATGAAGTGTTGAAATGGCAGATTCTCTATTAGTAAACAAGGTCTGCTAGAGTAAAGCTGCATGTAGTCTGGCACGACTTTTATGTCGCAGCCACTTGCAGATGCAACTGGGTTTAGAGACGAGCATCGGCTTTTTTTCTATTTCATTAATCTGCTTAATGCAACCTTCTGTCTTTAGCAACCATACTAACGGTCTGTGCTAAGATGGTCTAATATACAGGGTCTCAACTGAAGCGCGTTTTTCCAAAACTCAGTATGTGGTCTCTGAATAACTTTGAAATTAAGGGAAACAACATTACAGTGATTTCTCTTCACACAAATATTTTTATTTACTGTTAAATGACGTAAAATTTGAAGGAGTGCAGATTTTGAGTTCGATTAAGTTTTGATCGAATTAACGCAAAAATGCATCTCTGAATACACCACCAACTCATTTTTCAACGAAAGTGCATTTAATGAGATTTGGAAAAACGCTCTTCAATTGTGGTTGTGTCATAAGGGTTTACTTTAATTTGAAGAAGAAGAAGACAGATTGATTGAGTTAGAAATTGCTATGTCTGTCTATTATGACCAATGCAACCGATAATTTATTTTTCTTACATTAACTGGCTCTCTACTATCTCCCAGAACATTGACTGTTCAGAGTGAATTCAGAACGTCTGAGCTCATTGACATTTAAAGTTGCGACATTCGATCGTTACAAAAGGCCATGGACAATGTCTCGACTCAGATGGATTTACTTTCATGTTTCATATTATACGTTTTCATATCAATTCTCTTTACTGTAATATTCAGAGCGACAGTAAACTAGCGATTTGCAAAGTTTCTATGCGGTATGAAATGTCCTGCACATCATGAAATTATGAAAATAGGCGCACCGGTGTGAAGCGTTCAAGCCTATGATTGAATTCAATTACTCATGTGTTCCATCTTGTCTCGTCTCTCCTTTTATACTCCGGGCTCGCCTTGTAGCTGGTCAGGCCATTATAAATCATACACTATTTTCAGCACTATATTATATTTCTACCTTCCACCCTTTCTCAAGTTTATGTTGGTGCATGACATCACGACTGAGACGATATTGAGAGATTTTCCCAGATTTGCAGACAATCTGCTTGCAGTCATGGACACTTTCTAAGCGTTGCCGCTTGCTTTTAAATAAATAGTCCCAGTAACAAGTTTCACTAATCACTCTTATATCCTTGAAACTGGAGAATTGCTTTCCCGGAACTCTGACAGGCCACGTCAATGCACATAGACCACAAAGGACGTGTTTTTCTTTATCTGGAGGTTATACGTAAAAGGCGTGAAAAATAGCACTGACTCTTCCCATAGTTTTTCGACTACAAAATGTTCTCCATCACCTTCAGAATTCTGCGAAGAACTCGTACATTCCCTGTCGATGTATTTACACCGGGACTTCCAATGTTACCCTAGAAATGATGGGGGAAACATGAACCTCAGCACAAAATCACATCTTACTAACACTGGGTCCGTCTGAGTGCTGTTTCACGGATCGAATTACTCCAGCAAACCACATGCTGACTTCTTGTATTTACGGTCTCGTCCGCAGTTTACCATAAATTACCTTTATCCCTGGATATACGAAAATAATGCTAAGATAATATCCATTCATTGTATTCAGAAATTATCCCATATTATTAGCATCAACTTCCCACGCAACACAGACACGAATAGTGCGTTCATATGATATGAGTGCAAGATCTACCGCACTTTATCGTTGCTAAGTTCGCAACAGATTTGCCATAATTTAATATTGTCGTATATTGGAATTATATAGTATCAAGGGAGGGACAAACACTGATGCTTTCAGAGGTATAACAGAATCACCAACAAATATAAAGAAGAAGCACACAAAAAAAGACAAAAATATTTCTATTGATTCCACAGAATCCAATTCATTGTATACCTTGGACCAACTGGTCCGTTCTTCTCTCAACCCCCCTCCCTCTCCCTCCCCTCTTTGACCTTCCACGAGCCTGGCAAAGGCGGTAACTACTTCCGTGAAAGTAGCTCTACATAACATCGTTCACGTCTTCCTTTATCCCAGCTGCATTAAGAGTTTGAGAATACCTGCCCTTGTCAGCTCTGAAAAGAACGGAGAATCCAGAGAAATCAAGGGTTGCTCAAGAATTCAACTCATTCTGTCTTGATACGATTCAATGCGACATTCCCCCATTCCTGCCTAATGCGCCGAAATGAGAGCAAACGTATCAGGCCGCTCATTTGCCAGATTATCCTCTACTTTCTGCTGCAAACAGAGCTCGTTTATATTCAGAGGTTGATTTGTTATGACTGTTTTCTTCCTGTTTTTACTTGAGCATTTCTCGGCGTTTAGACCGCGTTTTCAGACAATGGATTCACATATATTTGATCTGTAAGCCTGAATAGCTGTGTTATCTGCTGTAGATACTAATCAAACTGGTGTCTGGCGTTTGACATGATGAAAGAGTTAGATATTGAGGGAATCTGCAGTGAAAATGAGGAGGAGGAAGTAGAGAAGCGCAGGAAAAAGTATCCTCGACTTAACAGGGGTTTTGGTTTTTTTTCATCATTGAAAGCACAGCTCTTTATGTGGCAAACATATTTTTATTGACCCTTGGACGAGAAAATAAAAGAATACCTACTAATTGGTTTTTTTTTTTAATTAATATTCTTGTTTTGACTACAAGTAACTGAATCATTAGAGTTATTTCTCTTTGCCTAGAGACTAGGATTAGAGGTTCTTCTGAGCTTCAAGCAGGAATGATGAGCTAAAACCACAGAAATTTATACATGCATCTCAATTCATAAGAGATCGATTCAGTGACCCTCTTCAATCACCAATCCTTTCGAATCTTAAAGCGACCAGAGAAGAAAAGGTTTACCATCGATCCAACATTTATCTATCTCTGCTGACAGACATGGAGTCACACTGCTTGCCCTGGCAAGGTATCTTAAAGGCGCGCCTGGGGTACAGGAGGTGAAGAGGGGCATTTTATCTTGATGAGACACTTCACTCATTCGAACTTAATCGCACGCTTCACATCGCAGCGCTATTTTCTTCGAATTTCACGAGCAAAAAGTTCACACTATAAAGAAACTGTAGCTCGCACGTTTGCTGATTTTCCTAACAATATGATAAAGAAACGTGATAAACACAAGCTGGTTTTGGAAAAATGAAAGCAAATCCATCTGAGTCGATGCAGTGTGCACGGCCGTGGATAAGTTTCAGTTTCAGTTTCAGTTTTTTATAAGCACTAGGCCAAAAGCATTCAATTTACATAGTACATTACACATAGTACATTACACAATTATGAGACATCAGGCACGCATCTACATTCATGTCCTCCAGCTTCTTCCATCAGCATCCGCCACTGCACTCTATCTCTTTCGCTCTGCTCTGCCAAGCTCTTCTCATTCTCTCTCCCTCTTTTCCGCTCACTTACTTCCACCCTCCCCCACAGACCCCAACCTTCAGTTTCCAACACAACGCGGAAGCTGGAATTGCCTTCCGAGAGCAACGATCAGTTTTGATCTACTGATTGTTACTGATATGAAGAATAAGATTTAATGTAAAGGAGAACAATTGAATTTGAAAATTTAATTAGATTGAACTGGGGTGCACGTCTAGATGAACAGTGTAAAAACAACAATTAAATAGTCTACATGTTAACGAAGTTATCCCCTTCACCATTTTGTCAGAGGAGGAATGAGTATGTAGGAAAAATCTTGCAAAAGATCCAAGGCGGCACCGCTATAGTTTACGTTACTGCTGCGATTACGATCTGTACAACCATCTGTAGGTTCTTTATCGTGGATCAGAGAGGGTTACTAGGTTGGAAGGGAGAGAGGACCATGATGGTGTCAGTGAGGCTGACACTGGTAAATATGTGGATGTCTTCAATGTATTGAGCTTTTCATTGTGGATATGCCTGTCATATGTCATCCCAATCCAGACTGATTTTATTCATAACAAACATAGACGATAACATGCATGAGGGATACCTCAAACGATCGATAATGATTTCGCTAGTTCCATCACATGTTATTCACTGAGCACCAGAAATATCTTATTAATATTCATGCGCCATTTGGAACGACAAATATTATAACAGGGTCTTCCCTTTTCCTTCTCATCCAATGGTCTTTATGTCATCTTAAGACAGGGGAATACATTGCAAATATTATACCCGATTCCAAAACTAGATGAGCTATCGAAGAATATGTTATTGTGGATTTCTTTATCTTTACGATCGTGTCCGTTATTCCCATAAACGCATATCGACTTCTGTCTGCAGATGGTTTGGACTTTGGGTCGTAGGTCTATACAGGAACGCTGGAAATGAATAAAAAGCAAACAGAGGCGAAGGCTGTGACTATCTCGTCCAGGTCTACTCCCAGCAAAACTGTTGTTTTGGGGGCCTTTCCTCCTCCCTCTCTCTCTCTCTCTCTCTCTCTCTCTCTCTCTCTTTCTCTTCTCTTCTCTTTCCTTTCGTTTATCCCGTTATTTTCTGCTTTCGCTTGGGGATCTCTGAAGCCCCTCCCCTCCTCTCCCCCTCCCCTTCCCCTCCCTTTCCCTTTCTCATCACCACCCTTAACGCTGTGGTGGTTCTAGCACACGCGATTACATTCCGTGTGACCCTAAGTTACCAATAAATTAGGTTTTTAAGCCCGTTCTCTGTAGATGTGGGCCAACCGGTTCATTACACGGAGAAAGGGTGTTAAAGTAATATTAGAAACGATTCATTCCAATGAAATTTTAAGCAAGCCTTTCAGTTTCCTCTCTGGCTGTCTATATACTAGATCTACTTGCGTAGAAAATTCAAAGAGCAATGAAGCATACAATAACGAGCTATTCATAGGCTATTGTCTAGACCAGTGGGTTTTTGGGGGGAAATGTTGTTACGTCACAATGCCTTTGACCTCTGTCACCTTACAGAATTGGTTCCAATTTCATCTTAAAATTACTTCCTGTCTGGAGCACTGCCTTGCCGCTTGCCAGTGCCTGGCTGACCTCCAAAGTTTTATGTCCTCAGTAGAACTTTCTTCCCCTATCTTTCTTCTTCTTTTTCTTCTTTTGAAAGTTCAGGGATAATATTGATAGTATTGACACCTACTAAACACCGCCGAGTACTCAGACGTTTAACTTTTACATTAACGTGCACGGTTTGCGCGCATCCCAACGAAGGAAGCATCAACCCCATTAATGGCTTCCCACCAAATTATTGCACTGTGCTAGAATTCACAAAATAAAGTCTTAGGATGGGTTTTATGGTTGAAGTATTATTTTGACGAAAGTATCAAAAAAGTAATTTAATACCCACGGCATTCGATTAGCTCTGATAGGATGTTTGTCGATACCTTCAACGACATTTTTGTGTTACCGATGAAAACTATCCCCACCAATAAATTTGGTTAGTTGCGGGGAAGTTTAATAGTCTGTATAGATCTGATTTACGAGCCTTACCCACTTATGTTTAGGTTCACATAGATGATCAATGTTACATCTCGAACTGACCATGAGAACATGCATGTAAATTAAGCAAGCCATTCCTACATTCTAGAAGCAGTGTAGCGTTCGTACTTTTAAACATGATTGAAGCAATTAAAAAGGCTAATGAAACGAGCCGGTACGGCGCTACAGTTTCGTGTCGGAAGATGATTAATGACAGAGAGATTTTTCATGAGTTCATCATCCGGACATTTGTGTGTTTATCATTAGATTAGACATCATTGAGAAGCAACGAATATTGGCTGAGCATTAGTTTAAAATACGAACTTTTTTTTGGAGACTTTTTTTTTTAGGTCAACATGCGCTGGCATAGCAATGACGTAACAAGTGGTGTCCACTTCCTGGGTTTTGTGTAAAAGAAATTTTCAGCCAAATTGGTCGTTCTTACTTAGCCAACACTAATGAAGCTCACTTTCAATTTACGCGAAATAATAATGTGACTGCGTCATCAGATTCAAAAGTAAAAGATACATCAGCCAATAAAAGCCGTTGTAACAGGACGATTTCAGCCAGTCATATTCCTCTGACAATGGAAGAATGGAAAGCGAATGTAATAATTGCTGACATTGTGACTGACGATGACCTGCTGGCTGACCGTGCATGCATAATAACTGAGACTGATCCATGGCTTTCCTGCTCTTTAAGCTACAGACTGAGGCAGCAACAGCAGCACTAGGGTGGCTTGCCAGAACATCAGCAAGAAGGATAACCATAGGATTAGACTCCCAGAGCATGCTCAAGAAGCGAGTGCATAGACACCTCCGAAGTGAATGGATCAAGGACCTAGTCCGCCTGGTTGATGAGCCTAACATGGATTTACTGGCCTGGACATGCACGCGTCAAGGGAAATGAGAGGTCTGATCTACTGGCAAGAGGAGCCATGATTGATGCTGAGCTTAAACTGGTAGACAGAGGGGAAATACTCTACGCCATTTAAGACTATTTCCAGCTGAAAAACCGCAGCTTGATGAACGAGAAAGAGCTAGGTTCACACCATGGAAGGTAGAATAATGATCAGGCAGGCAAATCGACGGCAAGGAAAAGAATGGAGGGTGTGGAGATCAGCACGTGAAGGGAGCAGTTAGCCTTCACATGTTGCGCTATCTGCTGGGGTGGAGAGAGTACATATGGGGTTGCCCAGCGTGGCATGATGTCAATACCGCAATCAAGTAAACCAAACTGTTTTACCTGACAAAGTTTTATGTATGGTCTATGAAATTGATATGTTTGATCTTCACGTTCAGTAACTTTTATCATCCGTTCGTAAAGACAAGATGTGTCTTGCAAAATCAGTGCTATTATCTGCTTGAGATAAAATGTGTTTTAATTGTAGGCAGATTATAAGGCATATTTTATTCCTTAAGGAGGAGAAATGTGAGCCTGAACTGAAATTGCCACTAGAGGTCCTACATCATTATTGGGAAATATCAATATTAAAAAGGAAAAAAATTGCTAAAAACTCATAACTCTTAAACTTTTCTATCCCTACCGAGAGTCGAATCCACGGTCATCAGCATGCAAGTACAACATGCTACTAGCTACCATTTGTCTACATCACAGGGACGCACCCTGCACAACAATTTAACCTTTATGCGCCTACAGCCTGAATGTTGTTCCCTAACTTCAGCGTGTGAGCTTAATGTTCATCTGTGACCCTGACATGCTTCCCAACCGCTCACATTATGGAAGCGTTGCTCATCCGTTATAAATGCAATTATTTAAGGATTCGGCATGATTTTACTTCAAAAGCACTCTGTGTAAAAAAAAAAAAAATAGTCTACAGCCCCACGTTATCCAGCAACTGTAGGCATCCGATCACATGCAAAACTTCTTCCTAATGTTCTATAAATAACTCATTTGTAACCCTCAACCTTGAGTGCGCTAGACTTCACTCGTAAAGTTACCAGAGAGTGAGTACCAACATCACTCAGAATCGTTCCTATTGGCCTAATGCGATAACAAACACAGGTGGGAGTGATGTAATATCATTATTTCAGGCAATCCGACCTTCAGAAGCCGCAAGTATCTCTGCTGGCACAGTGACAAGATATGAAGCTCCCCAGAAATAATATACGCGAAGATTTCTAAGTACTTTTTTCTGTTCCATGGGTTTAACAACTTTTTCTTAGGATTAGCGTTGCTTGTATTCAAGGTCGATCAGCCTGTTACCCTTTTTGCACCATTTAGAAACATGATCTTCCAGCAAGTGGAAATAAGGTTTATGTAACTGGACCAGGAACTGAGAGCTTAGGCTCTAAAGTGAACATGGCCATCCAGTATCAAGTTTGCCTGTTGCAGAAATCAAGAGTATGATCAAATAAATCTATACACAAAAACATTGATTTTATGAGCAAATTGAGAGTACTGGCTTCTCTTGGCTGAGGTATCCATTACTTTCGCAAGCGAAATCTGATGACACAACAACGCTACTATTTACATTTACAGTTTGCTTAAACCAGAAGTCAGCTTTGTTGGAGCTGACTAATTAATAACGTTGTAAAGAGTGCTCTAAATGCAATATTTTATTAACGTCAGTTTCGGCCAATCCCTTGGCATTTCTGTACTGCGGATTAGTTGACGCTTCTGGTGAAAAAAAAATCGCTCCTTAAATATCGCCCATTGTGATCTCATTTTAGGACGTCATTAAAAAGGCATGGAATCGTAGCTGGTTCACTGAGGACAAATTCTTTGCTACATTACATTGTATTGTTAACTCCAAACCTGCACACCGTAACGGGCAGGAAGGCATACGACGTAGCGAATGGCCATGCAGGACGGAAGATTACCCCAAACTGGTAATTACCGTAAAGTTATTGATCGTGTGCACAAAAAACAAGAGGAGAAACCACCTTGAGTGCTGTAAGTTTAACAGGTAGTAATTTAAATACAGCGCGTCACGTGATCTTTACGGTGGTTGATCGTAAGCTGCCTCTTGGGGTCACTCTTTCAACGGTTATAAATTGGCTGCACTTGTAAGTAGCTTGACTAGGCTCGGTGTAAGAAGTGATTCAACCATGACATACAGACTGGCTCGTTGTTTCTTGTCAAGCTGTGTTTTCAGGTGGATGACTTGTGTAACAGGCAGCTATTCTTGAACATGAAAACAACCCGATGGTCAGAGTCTTGCCCAAATTCAATAAACATCAGCCATCGGTCTTAACGAAAACCCCAACAAACAAAGCCTGGTAACTCTAACGAGAAGGTTGAGCGAATAATCCACTCACGTGCCACGGATACGTCAGCGTGAGTAAGGAGTAGGTCAGGGCATGCATGTCTAGAGTCTCTATTATCTTGCACCTGCCGGGGCAGGGACAGGTGCTCGTCTTTGGTCGGTCGACTGCATGTATCAGACTGCCCTGCACGGTGGTCTCAGTTACAATGCTGCATTCTCTGACCTTGTAAGCGATAAAAATAAACGTGTTGCTATTGATGCTATTTTCCCTCCAACTCCTTCTTTCATTTTGCCTTTTCCTTCTCTCTCTCTCTCTCTCTCTCTCTCTCTCTCTCTCTCTCTCCTCTCTCTCTCTCTCTCTCTCTCTCTCTCTCTCTCTGCAGTACGGAAAAAAAAACGTCTTGATATCGCGTTGGAAGAAAATGTAGCGATGAACTAGAAGTCTCTGGTTGTGTGTGTGTGTGTTTGGNGAGAACGGGGTGGAGACGATTCCGTGACTAAGTAATGAGCATTGCTTTTTCTCGTGTTAATTCAGGACACACACTTTTTTTTATTTTCTGTTTACATTCTCCCTGAGACCATGATTCAGGAGGCACATCTGGCTGTAATCCCGCTATTGTAAATGAGATAACTGCAAAACCAGTGCGTAATAGGACCGAAATTTGAACCACAGCTTTGAGGTAATCCTCCTCAAAAAGATGGCCATAGGCTTAACAGTCTACCGTATGTAAATAGCGCCCCGCACACTTTCGCAGTAATCCCGGAAGCTGCACTACTCTCCGGAACGTGATGATAATTACCGAGGGAAATAAACACTGATTAGTTTATGCAGGTCGCTCATTGGCTGGTGATCTGCTCATCCAGGAAGAACGAGCGACTCCTCTTGTAGAATTTCAAGGGATATTCCAGCATAATGAATACCTTCACGTTAAAACTCACCCAGAGGAAGGAAAGGTCTTTATGAGGCCAGTTATTTAACGCAGGTGCTATCTGCGTCATTGTGCTATACATAGGTCTGAGATGGTGCAAAAACTGCAAAAGAAGATGGTTGATTTGGGGTTCATTCTTGTATTTTGGATAATTGTTGTTTTTTTTTTCAGAGTTTTGGTGGGGGTTTTTTTTGTTGTCTTTGTTCCGGTAATCTTGTTTCATTTAAGACGTTACTGTGGTATGAGAACAATCGGCCGGTCTGGCACTGATAGAAGCACTTCTGTTGCTGCAAGGAAAGAAAACGAAGAGTGTTTCTTCTTGCAATCACGCAAGACAGGACTGAGCATTGCTAAGGCATGTAATCGTCCTCTTCCCCCCTCCCCCTTTCCCTTTTCTCCTGCTACACACACACACAAACACACAAACACACATACATACACATACACACTCACACACACACACACACACACACACACACACACACACACATACACACACACACACACACACACACACACACACACACACACACACACACACACACACACACACACACACACACACACACCACTCTTCATGTTTCTTGGTCTCATCTCTGTTTTCAGCTTTTATGTTTTTCTGAAACTTTTAAGCCATACTTGTCCCAAACTATTCTTTCCCAAAAGCCAGACTTCACCTACCTATTTCTGATTTGATCATTTTTCTATACATAGAGAATTCGACCTTGAGCGGTGATGTTGGTATTTCCCTGAGAAAATGTGATCAGTTCCTACTATGCGATGTCTAGGAATTACAATTTTGTTGTTTCTCCGCCCAATATCTTGTAATATTCTTTGGGCGCGACTTCCTTATACAAAAAACAAAAGCCAGCGAACATAGGAGTTTCTCCGAGTGACATCCGAGCAAGCTTCTAGTCCCTTCTTCAGCTCTAACAATATCAAACGTTCCTCAATGCGGCGCTTTGTACTCCCATTTTTCATTCCCTTTCCTTACCCCTGCAGCCCTCTCCCTTCTTTTTTGTCGGTCTCCTTCCTTCCCCCCCCCTCCCTCGGCCCACCAGTTCACTTATCACTTCGGGGCCACCCATGCTCTTAATATTGATTCGATTCCCCCCCCCCCNCCCCCCAACACACTGTAAAAAGCTTCCAGACTATGCCTCATAAGACTGTCATTTGTCGCTTGACGTGCTAGCAGAAAATACATTGTCGTCCTTAACTTTCTGTCTGCATAATAATTATGGTTTTCATTTTCTCTCTCTAATGAAGGTGATTTTTAATATTTTCTGTCTCTCTTGGGAAAATCTTCCCCTGGGTCTAACTGCTTCTCTCGTCTTATCTGTCTCAGATTGAATCTTCACGTCTGCGGATAGTCATGAAGTTGTCAAAAATGGGGATTGATGAGAATGATATTGATGTACATGATGGAGCACTACGCGCTTTGCAGTGAGGAAAACAATGATAATGCTTGTATCGATATAACAATACCTAGGCCTACAAATTAACTGATTCTCTCCTCAATGACTGCCCCACTATTTATTCATTCCTCTTTCTCCGTCTCTCTCTGTCTCCCTCTTTCTCTCTCTGTGTCTCCGTCTTTCTCTCTTTCTCTCTCTCTCTGTGTCTCCGTCTCTGTCTCTGTCTCTCTCTCTCTCTCTATCTCTCTCTCTCTCTCTCTCTCTCTCTCTCCCTCCGTCTCTCTCAGAAGACACAAGAGCACACCTACCAGTACACACATCCACAAATATCCTATCATACTCATGCACATATACACACACATACGTGCCCACGCCTATACATATTTTGGTATACGAGGAGCATAGACTAGACATGCCCACAGGAAATTCCACAGATTCGCCGACCCGAATTCGTAGAATCGAAGGTTCGTCCAAGACGAAACCAAAACCCAGATCTCATATTTGGAATTCAGGTCACGGGATCAGTTAATGAAATGTAAGGAACTGTGGCTCCGATTCGAATGTATTCGATAAACCAACTACGAATTCGGAAATTCGATGGGTTCGAACTTGGAACATTTGATGAGTCGAATCCGACCCTAAGTTCAAGGATTCGATAAAACACTTGCATTACACAACCCAGTTTGTATGACAGGTCGGGCGATGGATTGTCTGTGTCTTTGGTCAGTACTAGAACCATCCGTTGTAAATACTATAAATCTACCTGCAGCTCAAGAAATGCATGCAAAGGATAGTGATGTGGGGAATCTTCCTTCATCACAATATCGATTCAACTCGTCTGCCATAGTGCTCGACGTCTGAGGGAGCAGTTGGGATTTGGAGGGGGNGGGGGGGGGGGATGAGAAGTGCGTAAAGGAGAAGCGAAGGCATGTTTTCAATGAGAAATCTATAAAGTATTTAGTCTTTTTATGGCTCTCCCTTCTCCCCCCCTCCCCCCACCAACGCCTCCACCCCTCACCACCATCATTACCACAAATTCCATGTTTGTTAAGTGCTGAAAAGCGCTATGTAAATATGCTTTCTTAGACACATTATTTAAATACATGTAAATAGGCACAATCTTGTTTATGAAAGTGCTGTCATCTTCACGTCCCTTTATAATGTTATCTCGACACAACTCTGAAGTCTAAATCTTGCAAATTATTCGATCCTGCGAAAGCCACAGACAGAATGATAATTAAAATAATGTCAGCGACAGATTTAAAGACTGTCACTGCCTGAAATAGTGTATATGTGTGTGTCTGTGTTTGTGTGTGTGTGTGTCTTTGCGTCTGTGTGTCTGCATCTCTGTCTGCGTTTGTATGAGTGTGTGTATGCCTGTATATGTTTTTGTCTGTGTCTGTGTCTGTGTCTGTGTCTGTGTGCATGTTTTCCTGTGTGAATGTGTTTTTGTGAGTGTACGAATGCGTGCGTGGTGTATGCGTGCGTGCGTGGTTTTGTTTTTTTTTTGAGGGGGAGGGTCGGGGCGAGCTGAACCTCTCTATCCTGCATGATACTTAGGCTTCAGCCTAAATGAACTTTGAATTCAAACAACCACGCCACACACCGACGAAACAGGCAACTAATAAATGACGAGGACTGTGAAGGACCGGGTTGGGTGCAAAAGTGCCGTAACTCTCAATCATCGTTGTTGCATGCGGGCGCCGATTTAAACTGAGTATATTTGGATGATCTTATTGCCTTCTTCGCATTTTATCAGCTTGAATGCATGGGGAATCTGTCAGATTCCATCGCCACATCCATAACCCTTGCGCTAATTAACGCACTGTCTTAATTACTGCGAACTCCACTAAAATTATTATGGGCGTTTTACATGATTACCGCAGTGCGTTAATTAACGTAAAATTATAGATACGGCCATCCTTATTATATCTCCATAATGCAGAAAGAGGAGGGTGAGAAGGAGAAGAAGAAGAAAGAGAAGGAGAGAGAGAGAGAGAGAGAGAGAAAGAAAGAGAGAGAGCGAAGATAAAGATTCCATTTATTTCTTTTTTTGTTGGTAGGCCTTAGACCGTCCGTGACAAGAGAGAGAGAGAGAGAGACAGAGAGAGAGAGAGAAAGAAAGAATCATGTAAACAGAATAACTCTATCATGCCACAGTGATTTGAGTTACTGTAATGATGACCGGCGGTCCTACCTGGTAACATAGCTGATAATTTGTATGGCTCGCGAGCTTCTGCTATTTCGTACCTTGCAAGTGATCGTCAGACTCGGTGCCTGTCAGCCATTCCGCGAAAACGATTCCTTTTGATCTTATCTTTCTTTGCGTTCTTCTGAAAAGCTACAATCTGATCCGAGAGTGCGCAGACAGTACCCCCCCCCCC
>JAWQUT010000005.1:4331600-4345690 GCA_033807755.1 Ellobium chinense
CCCCCCCCCTCCTCTTCTAAGACTTTGGGTTAACCCATTCATTCCCAAAACTCCCAAGACACAACTGTTTGCACACACTGGAGCCACTGGTGAAGTTAGGAATGGGCATATAATTATAGGCACTCACGACTCACCCATAGCCTCGTACATGAAAGGTTGCAGGAGCCTAATTAGTCAAATAAAATTGGACTATCCGAGTCGATAGTAGCAGAGTATAGTAGCAGTGTAGAAATAATCATATAACATGAAACCACACCGCAAAAGTGGTGAAATTCAGTTCTGAATTTGTAAAAAAATAATTGTTGCAGGCAGTGTTTCCCAATGGCTTCAGCGGATTTCATTTGTGCTGACCTGTGATCTGCAAAAGAAGGCCAAATTTTTAACCCCTTTTCATGTAATTTAAAATTGTGAAAAATTTAACCAAAGGACCCCCAGCGTTAACCTTATATAATTTGAGTACAGTGGTGGCACCAGACCTGCAGACTAATCTTGGCCATCTCGGAACGTTCCTGTGGTTCGAGAAGAAATTTTTATTATATGGCTCAAAGAAGCTTTTACAATTTGGCTCCTGCAACCTTCATGAAGGGGCCGGTGCTGAAAAATTAGAAAATGTTTCAATGGAGAGAAAATGAGGCGAGGAGACAAGAGACAGAGGAGAATAGGAAGAAACCGGACGATATTTCATGTTGTTGTTGTTGTTGTTGTTGTTGTTGTTGTTGTTGTTGTTGTTGTTGTCGAATCTGCTGCTATGGCAGAGTTTGCCCCGAAGGAGGCCCTGAACCTTTGTCTTGCCAGCCCCCCATCTTTCGGACCCTAAATCCGCCCACGACTGTACTTGTACTTCCAAGCCGTAGGGTTATAGCCCCTTCCTACCCCTCCTCCCTTTTCCCTCCACGACCCGTTAATTTCCTGACGTGTGGGGCCGCATCTCATTGCTTGCGACTAATGCGAAAAAGGTAGCTACGGGTCTGAACTGGAGTTCTGTTTGTTTGCTTTTCTTCAAGGATGCCAACCCGTACGTTACACTACATTCAGCTTTTCTCCTCCGTAATGCAGTGAGAGTCAGAGAGAGAGAGAGAGAGAGAGAGAAGTACATTATGAAATTGATTGGGTTACACAAGCTCCGTAGCCAATGCATGTTCTGCACTCACTTCTTATTTCTCAACACCATGTCCCCAGCATACCAGCGTTCTACTAGGCTGTACCCTAAGTCGCAAGATTGCTGTGATCAATAACCTTAGTCATGTTTCCAGTTTAAACAAAATGCTATGAATATTGTTGAAAAATTAAAACATCCAACTAAATGTTTCTTGCTGTCCACACAGAGCAGCCTGTCTATGGCGCAGTAAGTAAAGCCAACCAATGTTTTACTCGAGCATTGCGATAATTTTGGTAAGACAAAGATCTACTTGCAAAAAGTAGAATCGAGATTATAATATTATTATATTATATAAGTTTATGGGCTATTCTCATTTTCCATAGAAATATACCATCAAGATGTGTTTAAATTTATGAACAATCCAAAGGCATCATTTGACACCGCTATTGAAAGGAAAATAACGACCTTGGTATATGAAAACTTCAAGACTGGTGTGATTCTATTGTCGAAAGATGTGACATCCAGCCGGTCCATAACTGTTTTGACAATCATATTAAGCTCTGACACTTTGAGGTCTGTAATCACTGCCATAACGATTCACTCAGATATTTCCACTGGCTGTCGGGATAAAAATGACCAGATGGCCTTCAGAATGAAGTAGTCACGATGTCCTGTTTAAGAGAAGGACGTAATGAGAAAGTTCGTCTGAACTCCTTTACTATGTGATCAGGAGTCCAACCCATTACTGCCCTGGCCGTTTTGAGGTGGAAAAGAAAAGAAACAAAAGACAAAAAAGCGAAAAGAGAAAGCTAGCTAGAAAACAGATCAACAAAGAGGAAACAGTGCCAAGGTGTTAGTCAGTTTGACGAAAAGATTTATCACGACTTACCATCTTAATCACTCTGCCTGAAGGAGCCCCCTGGTAGCAGCCAGGCTACTAGATTAAAGACAAAGGAAGGACAGAGACGGTAAAAGAACTAGACAGCCTGATAGTTACTTGATGCCACCTCTGAATGGAAATAGAATGGACAGAGGCGTGACCAATGTCTCTGCACGCTGTTTGAGTGCAGTGAAAAAGGAAGGGAGAAATGCCGAAAGACTTCGAGGCCCATGAACTGTACAATAAACAGTTAAGGGTTGATAGGGTTGGTGCAAAGGTGGCACTTTGGTGATTCGAGGAAGGTGCCCTCAACCAAACCTTGCAGGGAAGCGACCCTGATAATGGAGTAGCCAATATCTACCAGTGGATTGCGCCGGTCTAACTGACAGCCTGTCTCCAAACAATGTTCTACGTTCCCGTTCGGAATGTTCTGGGATTTTTTTTTTTTTTTGTTCTTCTTCCCAACAAACTTGTCTGTCTCAGTAATAGCTCTTGATAGAAGCATGTTCTTGTTTTCTTTGTATTCGGTTCTGCGTCGAATCTGAGCATGTTTTAGTGTATCTAACGGAAGTAATGTTATATGGAAATATGTATGGAAATATAATGAGCAAATAAGAGACATTTGTTGCTCTGGCGTGATGGGAGATCTCTCAAAATAATCTATTGTTGTTTCAACTTGTTTTCCTTCTCACGGTTACAGTTTGATTTCTGAAGAGAGTTTATTCAAAGCAAGCTTTAACTGGATGTGTTTTGAATGTAAAGTCATTTCAAACAATGGGCCAAACAGACAGATTCTATGTTCTGGAATGATCGGAGGTTACAAAATGAGCAGCAATATTCTTGTTGGTTTTTGTTTCTGAAAAGCTCCTTACAAATATGTTTAATTTAGATGTGGAACGATATAAAACAGCAACATTCATTTCTTCACCATGATGGGTTTTTCTGAGTGGCTGGAAACCGAACAGCAGGACTTACCCCAGCGGTTTTCTGTTTATGAAGACCGCTTGATAATCCAAAATGGTACAATGGTACAAGGATTCCCTTGAGCTGATATTTACATAAATAATATATCAGATACTATGTATATGAGGAGTACATGTTGGTAATGGTAGCAGGAGCCAAATTGTTATTTTGCTATTGTTAGTGATGATGATGATGATAATGAGTCTGATGATGTTGCTTTCTATCGTGACAACAGGTTTGATAATGTCATTTCTTTGTTTCAACAATATTGTAAAATTAATCATAGAATCATCAGAATATAAAGGCTACCTTTTACTGTGGTAGTAAGAAAAGAAACGATCGGTGTAGAAAGACTACTGCGTGAATAGATTTTCTTTACAATTACAATTAAAGACAGGTGCTAGGGTAAATTTTTGTGAGATCCACATTTTCATAGGTCTAATTAATTAAAAAAAACAAAACACAGCACGATCAATAACCGACATGAAAATACAAGAGTTAAAATCTGGCATCCAGAAAAGTCGTGTTGCCAAGTTGGCCATTTTATAGCTAAAACATACTGGGGATTTATTTTTCTTTATTTGAAGCCCCTTTATTATCCACTGCGTTATCTCCCTCCGACTTTGATTAGGCTGTCACAAAAATAAGTCTTGGCCCCTGGTGGCAGCGGCTGTAGCAGGTGTTTGTAACATTATTCCTGGCAGCAGCAGTACTGGTAGTATGTGCAACAGCTGCTCCGGAAAACAAAAGTAGGCGGGACCCATAGAAGTGGCGATGGTAGATTTGGTGGTGGTTGTAACTAAGATGGTACTTCATGATAGAATCACAAGTGTCGATGGTGCAGTGTGGAATTATTCAAACTATTTGCTGCCTCGGGGAAAGAGAAAGCAGCTTAACATCTAATTATTCTCCACACGTAGTGTAGACAAAAGCAGACGATGACCACAGGTGGAAGAGATAACAGTATGTTTGGAAAGTGGATAATGCTAATCCATCTTTTAATTGAAAAAACATCTAAGGTACTGTGGCGAGACGCAGAGATCTACTTCCCCCCTCATCAATAATTAATGAAGGCTTTTGCTTCTTGAAATTCTAGCCTTGGAGAAGCTAACATGGTACATTATGTTACAAGAAAGCTTCTAGTCTATCGGCCCCATGTGTGGAAACTGGACACCCATAGGTCATCATGGTGGATTAATAATAATCCTGAACCATTCCTCAGATAGGGCTAGACCAAGAAGTTGGAGATGGTAGTTAAAGCAAGGAGGTTTACTCTGTGGTGGGCGAAATGGAAAGCGTTTGAATATCAGGAGGGTGGAGAATTAGATGATTTGGAAATGCACTCAGAGCGGGCTCGTACGTGGAGTGAAGATTGCATGTGTCAGTTTTTTAGGTACGGTATGCCGTCTCGAATAATAAAAAATACGAACTGTTCAAGAAATAGTAAGCATGGAGTCGACTACGAATAAAAGTGGCTTCGGCCTATTTCACAATTATACAGAACGGACTCATATACGAAACAAATCGCATAGGCCTGTTTCACAAGTAGGAAGTGCAGGGCTAGTATAGGAAAACAAATTACGTAGACATATTTTCCAGATTCTGAGTATGGATGGAGATAAGAGTGAAGACTGCCTGGAACTATTCCACTGTTGCAAAATACAAGATTATGGCCATTTGTAGTGACAGTAATGTGATTTTATAAAAAGTGTTTGGGGGAGAGGGAGACAGGGCTTAAGTAACAACAGAAAATAAACTTTGGCTAAATTTAAGACAGGGGATAACATTGTCAGGTTTACCAAAATATGCTTTGTTCAAGAGACCAAATTATCGACGGTGCTATTCTTGTGCTCACTCTAAACTGATCTACTTTTCCAAACTATACTTTGTTCAAGAGACCAAATTATCGACGGTGCTATTCTTGTGTTCACTCTAAACTGATCTACTTTTCACCCACTGTGAAACGCGCTGGGAGATTCCAAGCCGAAGTATTATATTGCATGCAGGCACAACTTTCCTAAGTCATATGATCCCGAAGAGAGCCTGGTCGATGTACACAGAACAGTCTCGTCTGGCCCGACAGCCACAGTGTCGGTAATGTGTCTCTAGTTGTAGTGTAGTCAACACTTTAGTTAAATCACTCATTAATAAAACAATGTTCAACGTGTCTGTTTGTGGAGTTAGCCCAAATGCTCATGGCTCGCTTTCGGATCCGGTCCCATTTCTTGCCATCATACCCAGTTGGACAATTCTTGTGTAGCTTAACGAAATGACGTGCATATGGCCGACTGCATAATCGAGCTGACCACTCCTGCGTAGTCACTGTAAGTTAGAACTAGAAACATGCAAGGGAAATGATCATTTTCAAAATCTTAATTGCACTCGGCCTATGCAGAATGCACTTAACTTCTCTTGCGTCCACACCGGATGTTAGAGACACGCAGGGAAAAAAATTCAAAGGGTACATTTTTTATACGGTATGTCCATCGTCTCTTTTCAATATGTCCATCGTCTCTTTTCAGTGGCAAGAGATACTCAGTATTTGCGATATAATTCTTAAAACTCAACAAATATGGAGTTTCGATACCATGTCGATACTTTCGATGTAAACTGTGATAGTTTGTCTGAACTATATTCCAACTGTTTTAAAATGATTAAAAGGTCAAAGCGTCGAACGGGATGGAGTCTATATCCTCTGTTGACTATCAGATTAAAAATCTGGGTAGCGCATAAAGTTCGAGTAGGGCGATATGTAGACTTCTTATATCGGTCCACCACTTCCAATATGTCTGCTACAGTACCAGTTTGTCATTAAGCCCATCATGGCAATCGAAGCCGGTTGACCAGACACAGCTCGAAGGGCACGAATCTGATCCCAACCCATTATTACAAAATGTCTAAGCTCTCCAAGTGTCTTTTGACTCCGTCATGTTTGTTGTCTCTAAGGAATCTGGTCAGCATTAATTTTTTCCAGGCCCATAATCCACTCACATTTGCTCAGCTTTCGCCTTTCAACCCTACCCCTCCCCCNCCCGCACACACACCTTCCTCCTCTCTCCCCAATCCCCTGCCATTTTCAGGTCAGTGAGATGTGACTTTTCCCGTAAGCCTGGATTACTGCCCATTACTGGTGAAAGTAGAGGCGGATCCACACAGTCTAGTCTCTTAAGAAGAAAGGACTATACTTTTGTGTTGTCATGTATTTATTTATGGGTCACAATTAAAATGAAAGATCTTTGAAATTAAATTATATATCTTTGTCTCTTAGTTGTTCTCTTTGTATTTCTGGCACTCAGACTCATATTTATTTGTTTTTCTTTGAATGTCTCTCATTTCAGTTGTCAGTCTTGAACGTGAGCTCTGACAAGAAGCACTGACAATTTTTTGTAAATTTTTTAAAATTCATTACATTTTTTTACAAGTTTTGTGTTGGATCTGGGCAGAACCATATTAAATTTCAGTTGGAATTAGATTATATATTATGGCAGTTATATGTTGAAAGAAACTAAATGTACTTTCAGTTTGAACAAAAATCCATTGAGGGGGCGAAAAAAGCATTTTGTCGTATTATCTTCATGTCACATATTAGGGCTGAAATCTGCCGTTGACTAAAATTGAAATGTCCTGGTTATCTATGTGACTCTCTGTCTGTCTGTCTGTCTGTCTGCCTGTCTGTCTGCCTGCGTGCCTGTATGTCTGTCTGCCTGTCTGTCTGTCTGTCTATCTGTCTGTCTGTCTATCTGTCTGTCTGTCTGTCTGTCTGTCTGTCTGCCTGCCTGCCAACCTGTCTGTCCGTCTATTTGTCAATCTCACTCTTTCGCTCTCGGTAGCGATGTTTAAGTTGTTTCGTGGGATAGGATGAAGTGGGATGGGCGCAGCCAAATGTCACCACCCTCCCCCCACCCTCCCCTCCCCCNCCCTCCCCCACGCAGCTTCCACTGTCACCGCCCCTGAACGAAATGATAACAGGGCACTCCGGCTACGAAAAAAATAATATAAAACTGTGGCTTAAAAGTACAAGGAAGTCAGACGAAATCGGATAAGAAAAACACTTGCGCTGAAATCATCACGCAATAGGGGAGACTTAGTGGACTTAAAACACAATACAATTACAGTAACAGGGCTAGTTGCTCAGAGCAGAGGTAGGAGTGTGGCGCAGGCCGAGGTAGGAGCGTGGCGCGATGAGGTCTCTGACCTCCAAGTCCAGGACATTCCTGGCGCAAGAGGGATTCCTCACGTACTGAGCGGACCACGGGCTGGAATGGGTTGAAAGAGGAAGATGGAAATGGAAATATGAAGCAAGCAGTGATCGAAGACAGAAGTGGGCAAAGGAGGGAGAATTTTCAGAGAAGGGGAGGGGACGTGGAGGAGAGAGAGGATGAGGATGGTGATTATGACATGAGTTATGGTGATGATGATAATGACAACGATGACGGTGGTAGTGATGATAGTGATGACGATGAAGATGATGATGATGATGATGATGAATCATTTATTTCAGTTTGTTTAACCTGAGGAAAAATCACTTTAGATCCGAAAATTCATTCACTTTATAAGATCATTGTGATAAGTATTATTTTTTCCCGGCCCATAATCCACTCGCATTTGTTAAGTTTTCACCTTTTTTAAAAATTGAAGTAAATTTCTTAATTCTCAACTTAGCTGCTATAGCCAGAACTTTTTTGTTTTGTTTGTTTCAAATGATGATGATGAGGAGGAGGAGGAGGATGAATGACGCAGGATGAACATGAAGAAAGGAAGGAAAGAGGACACTACGGAAGAGTAGAACGAATATTGAAAAAAGAAGAGATGAGATCGTGCAAAACACTAACCTCCAAGTCAGACAGCCTGTGTGTGGATAACCCTCATGAGTTATTCGGAGCTGTGGAAGAATGCAGAGCCTGTTATTCCTATTCTAGTAATAACAACATGAAAATGCGCTACATGCTCTCTCGCTCTCTCTCTCTCTCTCTCTCTCTCTCTCTCTCTCTCTCTCTTTGTCCCTCTCTCTTTCTCTCTCTTTCTCTCTCTTTCTCACTCCATCTCTCTCTCTTTCTCTTTCTTTCTCTCTCTCTCTTTCTCTCTCTTTCTCTCTCCATCTCTCTCTCTCGCTCTCTCTCTCTCTCTCTCTCTCTCTCTCTCTCTCTCTCTCTCGCAAAGGTTCCAATCTTTATATCTCATTGTAAAAATATTACCCAAACAATGGTTTTTGATTGTCACAGTTGACCACCTTAGGTCAAAACAGTGACAATTAGGTATTTTCAGCTCCATCACGTGACCTAGGAAATCTTGCTCACACGTTGGTTTGTTTACATGCTCTGCTTATGTATGATTACTCGTCACTTATCAAAATATCCTAGCAATCCCTAGATCAAGTGGTGTAACTGACCCGTCTGAAAATACCTCATACCCTACTCGTTTACACACCAACAATCCTCACAAACAAACATCACACGAGCTTATCGAATACGCGGGTTGGAGAGAGAGGTCGGAGAGAAAACAGATGGTAACGGAGAGGAACCCGTGAAAAAAAACTGATAATAATACAGTCTACTCAGCTTAATGACAACTTCTCCTCGAGAGCATGAAGCAAGTTCCAATTAAAAGGACTCGTGATTATCCAGTTACTTTTTTAAATAGGAATATAGCATTTTGTTATATGTATAACGCTGCAATTAAACGAAGGTTGCGATCATCCGGATATGCAGTTAAGCGAACTCGACTGTGATGACGATAATAATAATGAAATGGCGCAAAACAGATCATCAGGACACTGAGAGTAATAGAGTGTCACGGCGTAAATTACCACTCTTTGTTCCCGGGATGAGTGAATGTGATACAATACATTACACTGAGACCCTTCATTTCACTGATAGTGACGAAGAGGCGTTCGGTTCCTTGTGATCATTTTAGAGACACTGGGGAGGGCACTTTGTATATATCATACTGACAGCGCCTAGAGAAAAACAGGAACTTACAACACATTTGTTTTACTCGAAGGAGGGAAATTGTAACCCCCACTGAGCAGTCCGTTATGTGATTAGATCAGTGGGTAATTGAGTTAATCCCAGATGGCAAAGGCGGTATTGGGTCAGTAGAAACCACTGTGTTATGATCATAAAGGAGAGACGAACACACATTTGCCAGTGCGATGAAATTAATAATGGCTCGAGTACATGATTTTTTTCAGTTTGTCTTATTTTCTTCACCTCTCTTTAGTTTCTTTCTTTTGTTTTTTTCTCTTTCGCTTTTCCCCATTTGCTCTCCCTTTCCTCTTTCTCTTCCTCTGTTCTCTCTCTCTCTCTCTCTCTCTCTCTCTCTCTCTCTCTCTCTCTCTCTCTCTCTCTCTCTCTCTCTCTCTCTCTCTCTCTCTCTCTCTCTACTTATTCTCCATATATCCCCTTAGACAAAAGCACATGGTAACCACGGATAAAGGGGATAACAATATGTTTGGAAAGTGGATGATGTTAATCCATCGTTTAATTAGAAAGTCATCTCAGGCACTAGGGCGAGTAGCATAGAGCATCTTCTCCTCATCAATAATTAATGAGCACTTTTGCAGCTTCACACTGTCCCCACCTTTCAAACCGCTGAAAGGTAAATTTCATTTCCGGTTTTCTTGATCTCACATAACGGTAAAAAACCTTTGCATCACGTCGACATAATTCTAAAGATCGAATGCCCACTAGCAAACTTAGGTCCAACGAATTAAAGGTACCCATTCATTATATAATTTATGGACCTTCAAAAAATACTGCTGTAAACGATCGGTTGAAGTCTTCCAGGAGAAAATATCAGATAAGCCATGACAATGGTTGAAAGATTTGAAATTGGAAACAAATGTTGGAAGTGGGTCCATGCAGCGCTACCCCTTAGTCATTTGCATGCAGCGCTACCCCTTAATCATATGCCAAGGAAAAAACATCACCATAACCAATGCACCATTTTGCACTCTGGCACGCAATCTTTCATGTCAAATCTAAAGCGAGCTGCACCAGAGTTGGACACCAAGCCATGTTCCATGCAAATTGATTTTTTTTTTTAAAGTCCGTTTGCCTTGAACATGCCTTACTGTGTACCTTTAGCGAACTCGCTTTGGATTTGACATGGAAGACTGCTAGCCAAAGTCTACAATGGTGCATTAATTATGGTGATGAGTTTGCCTGAGCACGTGACCTATTACGAAAACAAGAGAGAATCCATCCTATCTTCTCAGCACCTCCCTTGTCTCAACAACTATTTCGGTGTAGCTGTTCTTCAGTCCATATCGACAAGAGAGTATTTTCGATATCAGCACACAGCGCGATTATAGATCACTTCACTTTATGTTTGCTATTATCATGTATATTTTAGACGCAAGATACGCAAGATAAAGTCTCCCAAGGGTTTGCTTCCCTTGTGACCGGGACAGTGCTAAAATATGGTCTATGTCAATGTAAACTTTAACAATATTCAACTAAGAACAACTTCTATTTCAATCACCTTTCGGTCTTTGCTCTGATCTTTGACTACGACAGCCAGGACTATCTTGTGGAATCAACCATTAGTCTTTATATATATCGATAATATAGACTTTCCACGATACAATCACGAGCACTCATGTTAGTAGAAATTTGAAAATATTAAATACGGTTTAGCCCTGTACTTTCGTTCATGAGATTCACCTTGAATAGCGGTCCTTAGTTGCCAACATCACAGGGACACCCCTCCCCCCACCCACCTATCCACACACACACACACACCCCATCAATGTGCACGTGGTTTGATGTTGAAGACCCGGGTAGAGCTGGCCTTAGGGTTAATAAGAATCAAGATGCTTGATTTCATCACGGCCGCTGGAGACGCAACGAAATAAGGATGTGTACTTTACGCGGTATGATGAAACATCCGCCCACTGGTCCTGCTTCTTTTGAGACTGTGACTCTTTTAGGTGATAATTTACAGAGATAATCGTAAGTGCAGTCCAGATATTTGAACGCATCGGTTAATCGCACTGACTTAACATTAGGCCTGGACTTAAGGTTACCAAGTGCGAAGGGACTTTATGATCATATAATCATTGATTATCCTTCCAGATGTTCTTAGACGCACCAAGACCCTCGTCTGTGAAGGCCATGGTTGAACATAATGTTTTGTTCATTGTAAGAGTTATTCTCCCTTTATCCCATATTCAGAACCTGACTCTTCCGAATAGAACACTCACACTGACAGCCCAAAAGGAGTGATGATTATATGGGAGACAGAAATAGTTTGATGAACTACTGTAAAATGTCGCGTATGGCGACCTAGAACTGAGAGAAAGCGACGATTTCACTGGCGGCCAAAGCGACCCTGATAATCAGGCGTTCACTTTGATTTTGATCTTTGTTAATTAAAATGTCATAGCAGATAAAATTCCAGCGCTACGAGGTGTGAATTGGTGTAGTGTACTAGCTTAGCAATTTATAGCCAAACATGGATAGCTTTTTGGGTTGTTTTTTTTCTGAAGTAAGAGTTGTAAATAGAGCATATTCATTACATCGAATATCATGTCTCCAAATATGATACTTTGTGTAACAGACCTGTCCTCGCCCCCCTCGAGGGTTACAAGATATGGAGAGACAGACAGACAGACAGACTGGCAGGACAGGCCACGATTGAAGAGGTCATATATGACTAGACGAGGGAGATATTTTCAAACATGTTGAGGACACATGCAAAGAGCCGGGGAAAGAGGAAAATAAGCGCAATGTGTACAAAATACATCCAGAGAATGCGAGCGATGAGATTAAGGAAGGGTGGGGGGGGGAGACTCATACGTGGATTCCATCTTGATACTGCACTGGAGATATCGCATAAAAAAAAAAAAATTCTAAAGTGGCACTCACTGTTTAATGAGTTAAGCCGTAGATAACTTCCCATTTACAGCTCCAATCCATTTTGTGGCAGATTTTGTTGCTCTCATACATCTCTCTTATTTCAGATGCTCCTCTATAACTTGTTTACGACATCTTACAGAAATGGAGCGTTTCATCAAGAAGATCCCTATAGGATACCTCAGTATCAGGAATCAATGCCACTTTGATTGCAACAAGGCGCATAGCGACTTTATGACAAAATTATGTCTCTGATATAAAAATTCTCTCGGGAAATCGAGCGTTGTCGTGTACAGTTCGCCGAAATGCCAGTGTATCTCTCCGGTCACTGTACTAAGCAATCCCTCATAAATTCTCATCGGCAACAAGTTTTCATAGGGTTTGGACTGGTGATGTCGCTTGGTGTTTATCCGTGACACAAAATCAACACTTCTATTTCATGTGTGCGTTCAATAGTGTCGGAATATATCATCAAAGATTATAAAGTAACAAGATGGGTCACGCTAGGTTACCACCCTTTTTACAAAAAGTGTCCATGACCTAGTTTTGGAACCCCCTAGTGGTGGAAAGAGTATACAGCCTAATCTAGACTCAAGGCATATACATGTAGAAGGTTTGGCCTCTAGAGACACCATCTAGTCTAACTGCAATCTTTGAAATAATTCACCATTGTACTCGCAGTTTTGCATGGATTATTACGAACATGGGTTATTACGAACATGGATTATTACGAACATGGGTTATTACGAATATGGGTTATTACGAAGTGTGAACATATTGTGTCATCAGTACAGCTTTTGCTCGGTGATTGTCGAGGTACTATGACATCAGAACGCTTTAAAATGGTTTGCATGTAGATCTAGATCTATGTGATGGTTTGATTTTTTTTTTTTAAATGCCCATTCTTTTCGCTGAATTATTCACTGATGCGGGCAGTCATGTACCCAATATATTGGTGCTGACGTTCGACGCTTCTGCATTTCCATTTCGTTTGTTTTCGCAAAATTTACCGACAGACCGTTCCTAACCAGTCAACTCCAATGAAGCTCACTTCCGGTGATTGCTCGTCAAACCTCGTTTCCTAAAGTAATAGATGCATCAGCCAAAAACAGCCAGTGTAACAGATCATAATTTTATCAGCCAATCATTTTTCCTCTGATAGTGAAAACGTGGAGAGCGGAAGTATGTCTGTTGGAATTGTGGCTGGCAGTGCTTGGATAAGGGTGCGTGCATGACAACTGGGAGTAATCTAGTCAGTTCTGTCTGCAAAGCAAAGAAAGGCAAAGACGTGACTCAGGTGTGAAGGCCATTTGAGTTTGCAATAGAATTTTTCAGCGTCACTCCACGCAATGTAAATTTTAACATTTATGCCCAACCAAAAAAAAAAAAAAGAGATGACTCAAGAGTTGTTTTTATAACCTTTTGAGACCGCATTAGCATTCGTGGCCTGAGCTCTATCCGAAACAAAGCACTCTGCCCACTTCTGGCGTTTGCAAAGAGTAGTAACTCTAAATCAGAGTAACTGGATATCAAACAGTAGAAGGTCAAAGAAAGCTATCTAGGCTGTTAAAGATTCTTAAGTCAGGAAATTCCTGGCGTCAAAGATTAATCGGCCACATCCTCTGACACGTGGAAAATCCCCGTGGGTGGAAGACTTCACCTATTGTATTTCTCGTGCTTGCCATGCCACATCCGGACATTGCCCGCCAAGGATAGGTTTTAAAAACTGTGACACCGGAGCTTTCCGTAATATACCGAAACAAGACACACAAACAACCAAAAAAAAAACCGAAAGAAGCTTTCCGTCTCGAGGTCGGCGAGGTATCTGCAATTCAGATTATGCTTTTGCTGTTCAGCCTTTACGTGCCGCTGCAAACTAATACACCGTGTGAAAATTCCAAGTAACAACTAGGTCACCTCAGCTATCAGATGGTCCTCAGGTTACTGTTGAAATTGAAATTTATTCATCATCAATCAAAGGTGGCTGTTCACCTTAAATTACCTCTTCAATTAAACCTCTTGGCTTCTAGTCCGCGTTCCTTGAGACCAGACTGAAGGTTGTACTGTATATTACAGTATCGTTAAATTTTTACAATATAAAAGGAGATTGCATTGTGCGGACACACGTGTACATGTATATTCTCTACTTTGAAATGATCACAGTCTTTTCAGCAAACGTAATAATGGATACCAGGCTTACTTTACATTTGTATTACAGTACCAGAGGTTTTAATTATAAAGAACTGTTTTCGTAAGATATGTAGTGAAATGTCGTCTCATTACATCATAAATA
>JAWQUT010000005.1:4350114-4374090 GCA_033807755.1 Ellobium chinense
AAAAAAAACAACTGAAGATTTATAAAATGAATTTTGCCAGAGATTGTTTCTATCCTAGTGTTTATGTGTCCTGTCGTTGATATGAGTCTGAGAATGGACTTAGGCTTGGGGTTGAGGGAGAAAGAAGATGACACTATTTGACGCTAGGATCCATCCAGTCCTAATATCTGCTGTGGATCCGGGTTATTGTCGTCGTCGTCGTTGTTGTTGTTGTTGCTCCTGCTGCTGCTGTAGTAGTAGTAGCAGTAGTAGTAGTAGTAGTAGTTGTTGTTGTTGTTGTTGTTGTTGTTGTTGTTGTTGTTGTTGTTGTTTGATCTTTCACTCCATCCCGACCTGATTAAGCTATGTGTCCCTTTTTGTTGTTGTTTGTGTTGCTGCTGCTGTTGTTGTTTATTGTTGCTTCTGTAGTCATTCCAATTATTAGTGGTAGTATTGTTGTTGTTCTTGTTGCTGTTCTTGTTGGAGGTGGTCGTGGTGGTGGTGGTGGCGGGAGTGAAAGTGGTAGTGGCGGTAATGGTGGTAGTGGTGATTTTGTTGTTGTTGTTGTTGTTGTTGTTGTTGTTGTTGTTGTTGTTGTTGTTGTTGTCGTTTATATGGGGCCGTAGAAACCTGATGATACCACTACAGTTGCCTGCTTTCATCACAGGATCCACAGGAGTCTCTATTGACAGTTTTTCCCCAAGAATCTCCAGGCCAAACGACGTCCTGTCGCCAGGGTCTAGAAGTTGTCCATTGACGAACACACGTTATCGAGAAATCGAGAATTTTCTCTTTTTTTTTTTTCTTTGGAAAGAACAGAGGAGAGGATGAGGGAATGAGCGAAATCAATGCCCTGAAGGACCAGTGTCCGTCTGGGATTTTTAGGCTGGAAGTCTCACTTAATCTTCTCTTTAACACTCACACTAAGATGAGTAACACAAGAGGCGACGTTTTCGTTTGTTGCTGGACACTAGCTGACATTCAGTACTCATGAACAGAGCTATTTTTAGGTTCTAACAATCATGCGCAGAAGATTGACCCACTTATACTTTGCATATGTCGATAAGATGAATTTCAACACGCAATGCCTGCAAAAGGTTGCATCATTCTATTCCATCTATATCAGTCAATGTAAATAATTTTACAGTCAACTTCGCTTAATCACAGTTCCTCGGAGGCTCAGAAAAAAGGTCGCGATTCAAACGAATTGTGATTATCCCATGACTTAGGTTGTATACAATACAACATTTCGTCACGTGGAAAATGTTGTGATTAAACGGATGTTGATTATAACCAGATTGCATTTAAACGGAGCAGACAGTATTTACTTTCTACATGGTGTCCTTTTTTTTCAGTGCAAACCGGAGAAACTTTGCTATGTTAACGCATTTCACTTTTTTGTAGACCTACCCGAACCTCGATTTCACTGGCCAGTAATGACTGAAAGGATGCTGCGTTCAATATGGCCTCAAGAGGAAATGAAGCATTCGATTGCCGAGCCGTTAAAATCTCGGATTCAAATCTCCACGGAGCATTGTTCCAACACTTAAAACTCTTGTAGCTGAGTAAATTCTAGAGTCGCACTCCAACTAAAGTGCTGATCTGACATAATCCCAGCAACCTTTTTATTTTCAAGAACGTCCTGCTGTCTCACTGGCTCGCTCTCTTCTCGGGCAGTTCACAAGTGTTCAAGTGAAAAAAAACCTTTCTCACAGACGAATATGGATATTTTTCTACGTCAATCTGACAAATGGCTTAACTCTGTTGCATTACATCTTCGGTCTATTTCTTCTTCTAATCCTTGTTTTCCTCTTCATCATCACCATAATCGATTTCTTCTTCTTCTTCTTCTTCTTCTTCTTCTTCTTCCACTTCTTTTTCTTCTTCTTCATCTAATTTTTCTCCTTCTTCTTCTTAATCTTCCTGTTGTTGTTATTATTCTTCTTCTTCTTCTTCTTCTCCATCATCATTCTCTCCTCCTCCTCCCACATCTTCTTCTTCTTTCTCTCTTCTCCTCTTTTCTTTTCCTTTCTTCTTTTTCTTCTTCCTCTCCTTAATCTTCTCTTCCTCTTTCTTCTTCGTCTTTTTCTTCTCCTCCTCATTCTCCTCCGCATCCACATTTCTTCTTCTTCTTCTTCTTTTTCTTCTTCTTCTTCTTCTTCTTCTTCTTCTTCTTCTTCCTCCTCTTCTCCTCCTCCTCCTCCTCTTCCTCCTTCGCCTTATTCCTTTGCGTCTTTCCTTCCTTCCCTCTTTCTTCAATCTCGAGTTAACTTCCAATCAAGCGTACATGGTAAAGGGCTCGATGAGGCAAAAGGAATCCTTCTCTCAAGCCAGTGCAAAGTGGCACAATTACCAGATGGACAAAGCAGATGAAAAAAGTGAGTCTGGACGTCCGGGCCAATGTAACTCTCGATTCGCCCCCACTTTAGAACGCATTCTGGGGTTAACGAGGATGGGAAGATGTGGTGAAGCGCAGGGCAAGGACCTACGACTTGGAATTTTAGTACAGGCAACAAGTACAGCTTTCTTGTCTCTGAAAAAAATACTAACGCGGATGTTTTTCATTTTCTTTTTGAGTTACAGTTACTGAGATTCATTACGCTTAAATCAAAACTTATTCACAGATTTATAAAACAGCAGACTTTGTTTAATTGCAACTCTAGGAGAGCATAGAAACCGTTGCCATATGGGATGTGGTGTGAATAGTGACGATGTTACAGTATTTTTAACTTTTGCGCTGTGTTTTTTTAAGGAAATTGTCCGATTATATGACTGAAAGAGTCTCCTTCCCATTGGAGGAATTTATTTATAACTTCAAGAACAGTCGACCGCTCAAACACAGTTTGAATGATGATGATATCTGTTGTGAAAAGGCGCCGATGCCCTTAAGCATTCTGAATAGGACGAAAGTTCCCATTAAATGAAAAAATGTGCATAGGCGGAGTCTAATTGACTCGTAATCATTATAAAGACGGAAACGGAGCACTTAGTGACAGAGATGAGGAGCGAGCGGATACAAACAGATGCTCACACAAAGTAGGATAAAGAGAAAAGTGCTGAAGAAGACAAATGCAGAGAGAAAATGGAAGAAGGATTCCGAACTGACGGCAAGGCGGTGAGTGCCGACGCAGAGATCACAGGTTCGATTCCCGCCACATTACTTTCTTTCCTTCTTCCATTTTCACGCTGCATTTGTCTTCTTAAACACATTACCCTTTATCCTACTTTGTGTGAGCATCTGTTAGTATACTCTCATTCCCCATTTCAACAACTATTATCTTATCACTGAGACTTCGATTCTCCCACTTCTTCATCTTCTTCTTCTTCTCCTCCTCCTCCTCCTTCTTCATCTTCTTCTACTTGTGGCGTGCCCTTTGCAGAGCGTAGCGATCCTGAGAACCTCTCGGAAAAAAACCGCTCTATTTGTTGCCAGTCATCCTGCATGCACTACCCCTATGGTCAAGATGTCCTGGATATCTGCTCTCCACTGCCTTCTTTGTCTTTCCCGACCACACTGCCCTGGAACTCTGCTCTGTAGAATTGTTCTTTCTATGGAATTAGATAAGAAACTCTCTCACAAGGGGAGAGAGGCAATAGAAGATCTTCAGCGAAGATACTCCTATCTAGCAAGTGTTTCAGCCGTCTGATTTCCTGACACTCTAAAGAGGCTGGGCCAGACTTGGGACCTTGCTCTCAAGTGTCTTTTTTTATATAATATGTCCAATATGATATGGCCAGCCTCTCTTTTCTACATGGCTAGGCCACACTTGGGTCATGACACCTAAAGTGTCTTTTTTTGTTTTGTTTTGTATGTCCAAAATAACATGTCCAGCTTCCTTTTCTTGAAATTGTTCAGCACCCAGTCTCCAGAGCAGTCGGAAAAGGAAAGAAATGGCTCCCAGGACAGAAACGGCTCCCAGGACGTGGAAATGTGAGATGCTGCGGACAGATGTCCAGCTTCCTTCATTACAGACACTATTGTTCTCAGGTTTCCGGGGCCAGACGCTGTGGGAGGCGTATCCATAGCCAGGCGATATACTGAGATATTGTCTGCATAGCGTAACTAATGGATGAGAGATAACACTATGCCCTAGAGAAAGGAGTTGGTGTGTGTGTGTGTGTGTGTGTGTGTGTGTGTGTGTGTGTGTGTGTGTGTGTGTGTGTGTGTGTGTNTGTATGTGCGTGAGCTTTGTGTGACATCGCGACCCGTACGAGACAGTTTTTGCGCAACACAAGAAAAAAAACAACTTCGCTATGAGTGGTTACGCCTGTAAGGGTTACCGCCTTAAAGGAAATTGCCTTTCGTGGTCATTTTGGCCAATTGGGATCTTAAATTATGGACTACTGACCACTCAGATTACGGACGACCAGCCATGGAGCACTGACCAGACGAATGGGATTAGTTCTGCTGAGTGCTTCTGACTTTGAGCGCACAAGTAAAGACTTCTAATGGATATAATAAAGTAATGCGGCGAGAAGAAAGCTGGGGGAGGAAAAGAGTTTAGATAATTTATGTTGCTCACAATTTCCATGGCAAAATGACATTCTGCCGTTCACATTCATTACTTCATATATAAGCTTTCAATGTTTCAATGTCTATATTCTTAGCTGGAAGACCTTCTAATAATGCTTATATATATTGCACGGCACTAGGCAAAACACGTTTCCTTTCAAAGAGCTGAAAGTGTTAGGGTCATTGCCTCTTCATGAAGAGATCCAGTACCGTCACCCCCATTCCCTTCCCCTCCCCTCCCCCCTTTATCTCAATTCGTACAAATGCAACTTCCGAGTAATAACACCTTCAAAAATTATGAATTCCAAGAACTACTTTTTGCTATAAAATTCTCTGAAGTTTCACCACTCCTTTTCATTATTTTTCCCAACTTACCACCATGATCCAGGCGAGCTGCAATTAAGCGGAGTTGATAGTATCTATATATTATAATGATATAAACCGTGAGTTATGCTCAGTGACCTAAAAACAAGAAGTATTATCACTGTGAGGTCAACATGACAGGTAGATCACATATTGCTTCAGTGATAAAGAAAATTGGAACTGGAGGGCTTTCCCATCTTTCATCAACTGTTATCGCACTGTGGGGTGCTTTTCTCTTACACTCCGACCCCATGAGGTCAATTAGTAGATGCATTTGATTGACGTCACGGGCCCACCGAAGCCCACTAAAAACTTCCAGATCAAATACTCTTGCTTACTTCTCACAATGGTAGCAATGGGAGAAAACCTCAAACATCACTTTCCGGTGTAATATATTACTTTTTACCAGGTTTTTCTACTTTAGCAGCATCTTTGATAAGGGTAACAGCTGTTTATCCGAGTCGTTCATGGGTAAATGAGAGGAAGAATAAACGAAAATCTTGATCGAAACTCATTGGGGTTGATTTGTTTCGTATGCGGGGTATGGTTTATCTCTAGGGACTATGTAATCAAATTATCAGTCAAAACATATGAAACGAAATAAATCCACTATGCAAATATCTCGTAGGTTTCTGCGTATGACGTGGTGGTTGTTTTTTTTT
Source organism: Ellobium chinense (assembly GCA_033807755.1). NCBI lineage: Eukaryota > Metazoa > Mollusca > Gastropoda > Ellobiida > Ellobiidae > Ellobium > Ellobium chinense. The sequence continues at coordinate 4,355,632 of JAWQUT010000005.1, forward strand.
ATTAATTTCTACTATACCTTATTCATAAATTTTATTCTTCTTTACGCGTCTTTCGCCTTTAGTTTTCTTAGCTTTGGAGCACCGAAGACAGCCTTCAGCGATTGATAAAACTCAATAAATCAAGTCATCCGTCTTCGCTCCAGGCTAAATGTGTATTTGGAGATCAGGTCCGTGAGGGATGTTGTTGTAGCCACTAAATGTCAAAGTCGCAGATATCGCCCCCCCCACCCTTTCTTTATGCATTTTAAAACGGAGAGAAGTACTTGCTGGCAAGTTTCCTGAGGGGCGTTCACAAGTACTTAACGAGAAGTGAAATGCATCTACCGCCATTTTTTTGTTGTTGTTGTTGTTGTTTAGAACGCCAGTCTTGGTTCTACGGCTACAGCACGTAGACTTATTTCCACTTCATTATCCTCTATAGATATCAGTGGATCTCCTTACTACCATATCCCGTGATACAAGAAGTGCGGATATTACTGAGCTATATATTACAAGCAGTGGTTACCAGCTGTTCTTGGCTGGAGTACCCCGTGACGTCGTCAAGCCATCTTTGTGTACACCTATCGTTACCACCACTCACCTAGACCTGGTGACAAGTTGAGAAAAAACTGTCAGTTACTTCTGTGTTTGTTGATATACATGTAGTTTTCTTTTCCAGGTGCTGATCCAGGTGAAGCCTAGAAGGCCCAGATTACCAACCTCCCCCACCCTTCACTATCACTCCTGTCCCTTTATCACTGTAGACACGGTAAACATGAACAAATCACGATAAAGCATGTTCACCTAATTTCTGCCATACATGGTCCCGCATTACTTCTTTTGCGATTTTTTGTTGCTTTATTGTTTTTTGTTGTTTTTGTTTTTTTTGGGTNGGTGTTCTGGGTGAGCATGCCCCTCTCTGAACCCCTCTAGAATACCCTCCCGCTGAAAACGACGGTCGTGCGTGAGCCCCTAGCGGTTTTCAACTTCCTCCCCACCTGTAGACAACATTGATGGAACCACGCTTGTCTTCATGTAATTTTGGGGGTTTGCATGGCGTGTCTTTCGGGATACGTGTATCCAAGCTGGGAACCCCTGCTTTACAAAGTGAATATCAGGTTGACTCTTTCGCTTTTCGTTTCTTTTGGACCACTGTCAAACAGGGGAGAAAATAAAATCATCATCCACGTACTCCTTTGGCAGATTCTCTGCAAACATAGCGAAACTAAAAGTGATTTTTGAACTCAGATAAAGACCACAGGTCATTTTCTTTTGGCTTTCACACCGTGGATGACATTTAAAGCTGTTCGTTAATCTAGCAAGTTCTAGTCTTGCCGGGAAACGCCACTTTTAATTTCCGGGATTTTGCAGTATTTCCCGTGCAGACAGCACATGACAGCCACGATCAAAATCATAAACATATGGTCAGGGCCATCACTACTTTCTGGACTCCCCTTTTCCTCCCACCTGCAAGATTGTCGGATGGGGTCTTCGACCTAGATATCACAAGAGTCTTTCTTTGAACTGTTTTTCAACGTTTGTGTGAAGATAGTTAAATTCTCGGAGAGTGGATCTCTAATGGCTTTCTTAAGTACATTTAATGAAATTGTCGTGAAATATATTTTTCTGTTATACTCATCGTTGCTATTGCAAAGAGCAATAATTCCTACTTGGGCATTCTCACTCTAGTCATGCAGTGCGTAAAATTATCAGTAGGAGCCCTTGATTCCCCCCCCCCCCCCCCCCCCCNCCCAACCTCTCCTGGTTGTGTTTTTGTTAAGTTTTCAATGAGTTAGCAGATATGCATCTGAAGAACTGATCCAAAAATATCTCTTCTCTCTCCCTCTCTCTCTCTCTCTCTCTCTCTCTCTCTTTCTCTCTCTCTTTCTCTCTCTGTATGTGTGTGCATGTGTGTGTTGCTCTGTCTCCCTCTTTCTTTCTCTCTCTCTCCTTCCCCCTCTCTCCCCTTCTCTCTGTCTCTGTCTCTCTAAAAGACGACAATAGCAAGAGGATGCTTCCACACAAAATCTCATGTCTGGCAGTGTAGTGATAAGCCATCTCAGGGTCACATTATCCCTAGACTGACCCACTCCTTCTCCGATCTCAGATATTCCAAGTTCTCAGACCAAAACGGCCGACAAAAATAAGGAAAAATACCGTGGGTCTCAGCATGGACTTGAATTTTTAGCTTCTGAGCAAAGTTCGGTAAGCTCTAGTCTCATGCCATGCAGCTTTCCCTGCCAAGAATAAATGATGAGCTTCATTTTGTGTTCCTGACATAAGAAGTAATGAAAAGATCCCCAGCTTACGTCTGATCGTGGTTCATCAGTGAGTGAGGGCGAAATAAGATTACCTCATGACCCAGAACCTCATCAGCTCGAACACTCCTCATACTTGTAATGTCCTGCTCCTATATATATGACCTATATATTGTATTTGAAAGTTGACTCACGACGACGAACATTTCACAAACTCCACATAGTGGACATTTCCCCTGAAACTCATTTTTTTTTTTTTAATTTCGTGTTGCCTGACAACTGTGACGTCATCATGTTAAACTCTGAACAAAATGGCGACTGTGATAATATCACTCTCAAAGATCTGCTGTCAAGTGTTCAAAGAAGCTTGACATGATGACCTAGCAGTTATCGGACGGATGCCAGAGAACACGACATGTTCGGACAGGTCATTTCACGTACATGAGGTAGACTACTTATTTATATGTCGGTAAGAGAAATACATAATGTATTGAGAATTGGCTGAAAGTCTAGACAGACGTAGACTATATAGTGCGTTAGTCTTCCAATGAAAGCCATTAGTCTGCATATTTATTAAGCTAGTCTAGGCATGTTCTTAAGAGAAACAAGGGGATGAAAGTCCAGGTCGTAAGTAACCATACCTGCGAGGAGAAACAATAAGCTGTTCCTTTGAGTAAGATATCATCTGTGATCCAATTATGTTATGTGATCTTGATTAGTAGCAATGTTCGGTTTTCTGGCGCATTTATTATTTTTCCTTTCACAGTTAGCTTCGCCAGACTGTCATCGCTTAATCGCAACCTAATCACAAAATATTTGTTTAGATAATCAGTTGGCAGAATACTGTAATTTCCTTTACTTCTAAATAATCGCAAGTTCCTTTCATCGCAACTTTCACACCCCCCAAGCTTTGCAGTAAAGAGGAGTCTTCTAAAACTAAATGTTACTGCTTATGGACGGTAGAGACGGATGTAGATCGTTTAAGTTCTGGAATCCCCAGCAGCTGCTGTCCGTCGTCCGATGTTAAGGCGGTGCCAGCAATCGCGTCCCTGCCAAAGAAAGTGAACACCAAAAAACGAAACAAAACTGAAAGTTACTTGGCTTCGGGGTAGTTGTTACAGAGAAACACTATAAGACACCTAGAGCGACTGCGATCCGTTTACTTCCGGTTTCTTTCAGAGAAGCCATTTTAATGAGGCTGCAAATACTTTTTGTTTGAAGTACAAAGTCATGGGTAAAATTTTAACAACGGACGTAAAGTGCAACCGCAGATGCCAAAGAGGAAGCGTTGCTACTTGAATTCCTTTATGCATCACATTCGCATCACAGTTTTCTCTGAGGATGCAGTTTGAAACTAATTGAATTTTATCGATACAAGATTGGGGCTGTCCTGAGGAGAAACACGTTTGTTTCGTCATTGCTATTGAGGAAAAGGCAAGTTTTTGGTTGTTTTTTTTTGAAATACAAAATGTCAAGAACCCTGAACGAAATAATGGGACGCGTGTCTACTTGAAACCAGTGCACTATTGATCGTAAAAAGTGTGTTACCTTTCAAATTCACAAACAGACAAAAATTTGGGAACAGGAAACCCTCTAAGGACACCGAAAAGTGCTTTTCATTCATTAAGAGACAGGCATTCTGACCAAATTTACATGTAAATTGCGAAATGTCCACATCTCGACGCGTGTTCCGTTCACACCACTCTGCTATTGACCGTAAGAGGGCATGCGCACTCTAGGTTTATTATAGTATATTTCTACGATGGTTGCATGCATTCCATGCCTGTTCACACTTCGTTCTCTATTTCGCCACCCTCCTGCACCATCCCCCACCCCCCACCTCACCCACACACACACACACACAATCCAAACGATCATTTGCGAGTCTTTCTGTTCCTCTCAGACTACAGCCGTGCTTAGTATTTCAGTGGCTTCCTCTTCTTTCGAAAAGGAACGGTACACAAAAATAGTCTACCTTCTCTTTTTTTTTTAGTTTGGCCCCTGTTCTATTTCTGATCTTTCCACGCGGAAGTGTAGAGTTTCACTAACCAAAAATCCCGATTTAGAATCTATGCATTGCAATTTTTCACCCACTAGCTTTCCGTCTGTCCTTCTGTTCACAAATCTATCTATCTATCTATCTATCTATCTATCTATCTATCTATCTATCTATCTATCTATCTATCTATCTATCTATCTACCTACCTACCTACCTACTGTACCTACCTATCTATCTATCTATCTATCTATCTATCTATCTATCTATCTATCTATCTATCTCTATCTATCTATCTATCTATCTATCTATCTACCTACCTACCTACCTACCTACTGTACCTACCTACCTATCTATCTATCTATCTATCTATCTATCTATCTATCTATCTATCTATCTATCTATCTATCTATCTATCTATCCGTTCGTGCGTCCGTTTCCTCACGAGTTATCTTCCAAACTAGTTTCCCCTGCTAATGCTCAAAGTCTTTTTTACGCTGTATCCACTGCTGCCACTTTTGCAAGCGATAATGACAGCATTGTCGACATTATCCTAAACAGAGAACCCCGACCCCTTCTCCTTCCTTCCTTCCTCTCATCCCCCATTACTTTCCCTCCCCCCCCCTCCCCACCCCCCCCNCCTCCCCACCCCAGTCCCCGACCCCACAAACGTCCTTCATCCAAATTTATTCCCAGATCTATATAGACACCTCATTTCCATAGTCTAGTCTTGTTTTTTTTTTCAATCTATTTTTGTCGGATGTATTCGCTAATGCCATAAATCAGGCTGGAGAGAGGGAGGTCAGTGGCAAATCATCTTCGTCTCGTAAATACGAGACATTGATTTCAGATTTCTTAGAATATGTCACAAAACTAAACAAAAATCCGAACCAACTATTATCTCAATCATTTTGACATTAATCAGGAATTATATTTCAAATTTTGCAACACCAAATTTTATGATCTATCTATCTAATGCAATCACAAGCAGAGTAATGGTACTTTGAAACTTTGAGAACTTGCGCACGACCGATGGGATCTTTTTTCGTTGTTAAAAACTTGCATTAACTCTTCATGTTGAACGCCATTAGGATTGCATTCAGCACCGAAGTAATTTGGAAGTAAGAAAAGGTTCCATCGTTAATGCGCAAGGTCTTTACTAATGACCACGATTCGAAATACAGCGTAATGAGCGCGCATTGCGGCACAAGGCGTCAAGAGTGTATTACAGGCAGCATGGAATGAAATGATACAGAAATTTGAGAAGACATTTCAACCGAAGAAACTCACTTGTCAACGCAACATAAAATATTTATTTTAGACGTTTACTATGAGACCAAATCCTTTTCGGAAACAGATTTGCTACATGTCGATAACAGACATGTTGGACGTTATTATTTTGAGCTTTAAAGATAATGCTATTGTGTATGCTTGAGAGAAAAGAAAGAGAAGGAAAGTGTTTCTTTTTTCTGTGCGTGTGGTCATTCTACGCAAACTTATATAGATTTTCACAGTCGTAAAAGACTTTTTTTCTTGGAACAACTTTATTAAAATGTTTACTGAGAACTGAACCTCCGAACTGTCCCTTCTGAACCCGCATGGTGTATCTGGATCTACATCATGTGTGTGATTTCAAGTTCTCAAAGTTCCTTCTTGCCTTAACTTCAAAATCCAGGGCGCTTTGCGGTGAATGAAGAATGAAGAAACTGATATGCTTTGGAAAATATAAATCGATACCCTTCCCCCTTCCCCCTTCCCCCTTCCCGCCCATCACTCCTCACCCCCCACCTATCCCCCGATACATTTTGCTTCATATGAGTAATCAGTGTCAGTTGTTTCATAAAACAAGAGCACCTATCTGAAATACAGTTGGTTGTTTTTTTTTTAATAAATGGATATCAAAGTTAATTACGTACCAAACTGCGCAGACTTGATGGATCTTTATTAAAATTTCAGGCTACCTGTATTTTTGTTTCAGCTATTATACTATGTAAAATGTCATCAGATTATTTTAAAAAGCATTTCATTTTATGACACAAAAAGACGGTCCATTTATTTTGTGACACCCCATAATACAGCAAATTTGTCTGTGTAAAGTCGTAAAAAAATCCAGCAACCCGGGGAGAGCGGCAGATTAATTTGGGCTGAATTTATCAGACACTGATTGGAACTGCGATGAAATAAGAAAAAAGAGAAGCTGAATAATTTTCTTTCAAACCCAGCTGCAGCCTACAGAAGTCGCAATGCCCTTTTCAAAGCAAACGTTTTAGCAAACTCACTGTAAAGGTGTGCTTCTTCCGATTTTCTTGGTAGTCATTAGCTTCTTTTTCAAGCAAAGTATAGTAGTAGTCGACAAAGCAAACACTAAACTTACTCAAACAGTCTCGCAAACAATCAGTCATAAATTCAGTCAAGAACTAATCATGATGTTACTAAATCTTATGATCTATGATATTATCTATTATGTAAACACACAGTGCGCGTATTCGGCCCAATCTAGTTGAGAATATGTGACTCCTTTGTATGCACCCAGCTTTTTCTTACGCGCATTCAGTTTTCTCCTCATCAGTGAAAAGAAACATCTTCTTATAATTATATATCTTATAACTTCGCTCTTGAGAAAAATTAAATAGTCTCTTTGAAAAATCTAGACTCTCTTGTCTTCAGCAAATGTGATATTTAAAATATTTCTCAAAATCTTGGGTACTGGCTCAAATTTGGCAAAAATGTTACCCAAAAAAAATCTGACATGGCTGTTAGAAACGTATTGCTTTGTCTTTTCTGTCCCCTCTTGAACACATTTATTTTTCGTCTTTTTGATTTTAGGCTTGTTAGTACAAGACTATCTGAGGCTTCTGATCAACTGTATTTGTGCGCTGTCGACAACTGATAACCTTCAAAGGATTTAAAAATTCAGTGAATATTGCTCTATCTAATTAATGAACATACGAAATACTTTATATTATTGATATAACTTTCAAAGAAGTAAAAACTTTTATCTTACATTCAGGAATTTTCCGATATTTCTGTTGCAATATGAAAATCAAAATGGCCGCCGTTATCATAGCAACCATTGAGATAACTTGAACAATTGTGTGACGGCATGAGAAAACGGCACAAGTGCAATTTTATCAATATGGAGTATATGGTATCATTGGAAAGGAAATTTATTGCCAAGTATGGAGAACTTAAAATTTTTGAAATATCTTCAAAAATGACTGAGTTATGGCAGTTTTAATGAGGTTACCCCCAAAATCCCAAGTCTGAGAAATCGGGCTTTAAAGATGGCATTGCACTTAAAAGTTTGAGGATCGCTTCACAAATTTAATTTTCATATTATATATATCACTCATAGATTCGAAAATGGACAAAGGCTATCAATAGGTAAAAATCTAAAATTGCATGAAAGTTCACCAACGGCCTAAAATTTGCTTTTTACTCCACGAGGCTGTTTGCGCCTTCCGCTCGGTTTTTCCATGCTGTCACACAATTTTTTTTCTCAAAACCTCTCTACACTCATAAATAATCTCTCTCTACACTTCATACTATTGTAAAGTAGAAGAGTTTCAGCTTACTGCAATTAAGCATATGAAATTAGAAAAATCCATCATGGACCCCCGTTAGATGTAATTTGTGAACACACATGAAGCTCATTTACTTGAGGATGTCTTGTCCGTTTTCACAACAGTGTAATCTATCTTCTCTGGCCTCTTACAACGCATCAAGGAGCAATTTGATGATCAAAGCGCTGAGCAAACGGTCATTTCCCTTTAATTTAGAGGGGTGTTTGGAATCAATGGCTGGGCGGGTCAGTAAAGTGTAACTCAGATTTTTTTTTCTTCGTTTTGTTTTTTCATTCATTTTCTTTTTTTGACTCCTCTCAGCTAACAGAGCCATAATGCGCATTAACGATGGGATTTTTTACCATCGTAAAACTTGCATAAACTCCGCACGTTCAATGCTACTAAGGCTGCACTCAGCACCGATGCACTTTTGTAACTCTTACGATGGCAAGAGATTCCATTGTTAATGTGCAAGCTCTCAATTAGTTGTATGTTGTCTTTTTCTTTCACAGTGGACATGGATTGGTCGTAAAAAAAAATTTGAGTGCAGCTTCACATTTATTTAATTATCTTCATGGGAGTATAAACAAACGATAGCATCAACGCTGACACTAAAACACAAAACATGTGTACAACACATGATTGTAAAGATACCACATCGGAGTAAGGAAAGAAAGGATGGGCAGAGGGAGTGGGGTGGGAAAGTGGCACGATTCTATTTCATTTTCCCTATTGCAAAACCACATTAAGCAATGGCACGTCTTCGGTCTAAAGGTTTTGTTTTGCTGATTGATTTCACTGTTCTTCATCTTAAATTTACCCGAATCTCATGCGGCCTATAACAATGCATGGAAATTGCATAGGCTTTCTAACTTAATCGAAGAGTTCGTATGCCATTTTGTTTAGCTTGATTGAAAAGGATATAACAGAATGACGTAAATGGCAATGAGGTGAGTAAAGTATAAAACGAGAATCTACTTCATATTCAATATTTTTAGAGATTTTCTCACTTTCTCTCAAAAAAAAAAAAAGGCCTAAGAATTCGACTGAGAGGGATTGAAGGAAAATTAATTATGTTCATCAAATGGGCAAGAGAGCTTTTGTATCATTATTATTAATTATTATTATATTATAAGATGAAAAGCTCTCTGAGCTCGTAATGAGTGAATCCAGTCGCCAGGAGCGCTCAGTCGCGAAGCATGGTGTCACAGCATTCTACTCTATCGAAGCTTTCAAGATTGAAGTGAGGTATATACAGCATTCCCGGATGTGACCCTCTTTGGCCACGTGGCCTAAGGCGATAAATCACCATAATCAATTAACCATTATGTACTTTGATGTGCAATAGTGCAAATCAAATACTAGTAGAGCTGAACCCGATTTATACACTGAAACATATTCAAGACAAACTAATCTAAAATCCTGTTGTTGTTGTTGTTGTTGTTGTTGTTGTTGTTGTTGTTGTTGTTGTTGTTGTTGTTGTTGTTGTTATTGTTGTTGTTCATGTTGTTGTTGTTTTTGGAGCAGTTTGCATTGAGAATTCCTTGGTATGCACCTCTGATGCAGCTCCCGTCGGATTTTATATAGAAGATTGTCTAGCGTTTGCCAAATAACAAAATGATGCATTAGTTATGGTGATGTATCATATTAGTAGGCATGTGACTGTGGGGATGCGCTGTATAAACCTCTTTAGTCTATGATATAGTGTTCTTAAATGGGTTCATTGCACCTGCGTTACAGATTTCATACATGCGACCAGAATTCCTATTACAAAGACTGGGCATGTTCTACTTCTTCATCATGGACATGCTGCACAGTAATTACAGTTTATTTACTTTCCATTACGTTGAGTTAATTAGAGCAGAGAGGTCAAAGGGCATTCGTAAAAGTCAAATGTGCAGTAAGCTATATGAAAGTATGTGAAGACGCACTTACTGGGTTTTAGGTTTACATCGTGACAGAAACTCGTTTATTACAAGCGTGAACACTCTAGGCAATGAGATGAACACACGACACTGTTCTGTCATGACAAAGATAGAAAGAGGAGAGACGAACAAGGGAGACTGCCTAAGAGAGAGAGAGAGAGAGAGAGAGATAAGAGGAGGAGGACCTATTTATAAATTACGAACGTAAACACTTCAGGCAATGAGATAAACAGGCTAGATTATTCTGTCATGAAAAATGGCAGAAGGTGAGACAAAGACAGAAAAGAACAAGAGGGACTGCCTGAGAGGAAGAGAGAGGGAGAGAAAAAAAAAGAGAGAGGAAGAGGATGAATAGGAGACTGCTAAATAGGATGCAAGCTGCAGTGGGCAGACTGTTCCATTTTAAAATCAGCTTTAGTATTCGTAATGAATCCCTTTAACGAACATTCCCAAGAGACATAATAAATTTAGACAACCTTTCAAACTGAATATATTCCAGCTGCCAATGATGGCGCCTTTTTGTCTCTCCGGTTTCTTGTCTGGGGCATATTTTTTGGTGCTCGAAAGAAAAAGTTGCACCGGAAAAGGTCAACTCTGGCTAAAGACCACATCGAAAAATCATCTAGTCCTGCCTACAAATGGCCGTGGACACTGCCTTCATTCTAATGGATCTGATTTCATATTTCAAATACCAGACTAGAACTGTCATTTTTATATCAGTTTTCTTTGCCGTAACGCCCGATACAGTAAACAGGCGATCCGCAAAGTTTCTATGTACTATGAAATGTTTTACTCGTACGAATTCGGAAACACAGCATTCCGTTGTGAAGTTTCCGATTTAAATCCAAGTTGTAAAGCGGTTTATGGTGAAAGACCTAAGAAACACAGACGTAAACAATGTTCTGAATTCTCAGATTTTATCGGGCCATCATTGCCTAGCTGTGACTTGGGCTGTTATAACATCATGAAGTTTGATTCAATATATACGAATATCACCGACTGGTTATTTGATCCAACTTGCCTTGCTTTTCTCACCTCTAGTAGGGCAAGGCGCCTCAGGTCCAGCCTCCCGCTGGCTGCATGACCACTGTTACGTATAATGACCGTTTCACGTTCTGTCTGCTGACCGATCATTTACTGATACTGGGCTGTAAAGTTCGACTGGGGCATCGTACGGTTGGCGCTGGCTTGCGAATTTGTTCTATAGCCTCACCCAACGTAGTGGAGTAAAGGTGAGAAATGGTTCTACCGAAGCATCACAAGAGTTACGATCTGAATACTGAACCACATTACGCGTAAGCAAAGCCTATAAAACAGTAGGTGCCATATAATTTGATACTCATCAGAGTTATCTCTTAATCACTTCAGGGCTCATTTTTGTTTTTTCAGTTCATTTTTTTCCCGCGCTGAAAATTGGCAGCTGGCTTTTTTGCGGTTGACTCATTTTCCGGACTTCATATTTTTCATAGACTAGATTTTGACAATGGTTGCTCACTGTCTTATGATTTCAATAATCTTAGCAGTGGATCTAGTAGCAGAATAGCGAGAATATTTGCAGTCACTGAAGTTCTCTATCGCGTCCAAGCTATCTTTTTATACTTTTACAGGAAGCAATTATTGCTGAAGTGTAATGATGCTTGAAACAGCCCCAGAATGCAGATAGTAACAAGTGCATACTCACAATGATAAATTCGATAAAACTTCGCTCTGCACCTCATCGTCCTGCTAATTAGTGCGAGCAGTGTTGTAGATAGAACATGAGCAAAGCTTTACTGCGGATAGGGGGGTATATAGAAGAGATGCGATACGATTTATTAAAAGCTGCCGTTCGAATCCAGGAGATATACCTCGTACGACTGGGGTCGAGATCTCGATGCTGTAGAACGTTGATGTTTCTGCCATTCCTGGGTCATTAGAGTCAGCTGGATGTTCACAGGTGTGGCCACTTAAATGCGCTGAAGGAGAGAGTCTGGCCGTTTACGCTCTATCACAGGCGTCGAAAGGAGTGATTTGGGTGGCATTGGGTGCTGAAGGAAAACAGAGGTATTTTTCCTCGTTTCTTTACAACTGCTACCCTATCGTTTCAATCTTTAAAATAGGACACCTGTCTTCTCGAGTGTAGAAAGAATACAGCAAAAATCCCTTTGCCTTTGGGCCACTTCTGCTTCCCGGCACTTGAACTGATAAGGAGAAAGGCGAGTGGAAACTCGGAATAGTCACTACTTTAATCCATTGTTGTGTATTTAAGATCAACAATGCATCCTTCATGCTGAGACTGTTCAGTTGAATTCAAGGATTAACAGCAAACGAGATTCATTTCCTGTCCTTCGACGATATACAAATCCCAGGGCTGTAGCCTAACTAGTCATGTGGTTACCCTCAATATTTAACTTAAAAGTTGCCGTATGCATAATCTTTACGTTAGTCAATGCAACGCGGTAACCACGGAAAACTCCCAAAACATTAGTAATATTATTATTCACCATGGTTAACGCAGTACGTTAATAAAAGCATGGTCTGGCAAATTGCAATAGGATTGTCTCAAGGCTGGCGTTCCCTTGCGGACTGTAACTGAATATGTACCTCTGTAGAGATACCAACTTCTTGGTACCAACTTCTTGAGAATGTATCCCACAGACCAAGCTTTACTGAAAATCTGATCTTGACAGGAAATAAGTAGGCCAACTAACCCAAGCAGATCCATCTTTCAAAGACTGCCACAAATTTGATTTTAATTTTCAAGAGCCCGATTAGCAGAATGTTCTTGTATCCCGATTTTCTTCATCTAAAGGAGAATCTACTGGAACCTCCAGAACTAAAACTTCCTGATCCATAATTTAGAGTTTGTGAGGTGGTCGCGTTCAAGAGTAATATTCTATATAGAAAAATAAACGGCTAGAGACCAGAGCATTACAGTAAAAATGCAGGTCTTTCGAAAACTTGTTTCGAAGTTGTGAAGTGGTACTAATGTGTATGTATATATTATTTTTATATTATGTATATATATTTTTTTTTCTTCTTTTCGATTGCTTGAAAGCTTCGCCAAATACAGCAATGTACGGTGTCTCGCCCAAAGGAATTAAAACCGCTCAACAGACAAGCATCGCATTCGCCACTATCACACCAACAGCCTCCAATGGCTCATCTTGATCTCTGTGCGTCGAAAGTCACCTTTGGAACTCATGGATGCCGTGGAAACTCATTAACGTTAATTTTGTTAGTGAAACTCTGATTCAACCAGAAAACCTGGAACTTCAATATATATTCAAGAATAAAAACAACGCTGTTGTCATAGTTTTCAATATATGTCGAGAGTAATGCGCTCATCCTTTTTAAGTATTATTCTTTTTTACTAGATTGTATGCATGTTGCGAGATGATTTGCGCCGTTCTATACGCTCTTATTTTGGGCTTCAAGGGAACTGTTGAACCCCAGCAAGTAGCAAGCCAATAAAAACTCTAATTCCATCGCTACACTGCTATATAGCGCCTCTTTCAGTTTGTTGTTTTTTTTTTGTCTATTCAAGGAAAAGCCGATTGGGGAATGATATAGACCTACATGTAATTTCAGATTCCATCTCTTCTTGATTTCGATTTGTAAACGTATAACTTCATAAAATTCATTTATGTGGCTTGCGGCTAGTTAGCTGACGCGACGTCACAAAGTGACTCCGTCGTCTCCGAAAATAAAAGATTCATCATCCAATAAAAGCCAGTGTAACAGACCATATCAACCCTCTGGCAATAGAAGAAACTGCTTGTATGACTAGTGTAAGACATGCATGGTGATTGGCTACTGGCCCAAGACAAAATACACTTGTAAAAAATTACATTTGTAACTCGAAACTTTTCTATTATAAGTTATCCCACAGAAGAACTCGTATTCTCTATGATGAATTCTCAGTTTTCACTATATAATGGTGTGTCGCCATCAACTTAAACCAGCCTGACTAGTTAGACAGGGTAAAGATATTTGGAGATTCATTTCAACATCACGTATTTGTGTGTCTTGTCTAGTGATCTTTGTCTTATTAGTAACAATACACACATTCTTCAAAGGGATTTGCATGACTAAATTGTGAAATTCAACTAGACGGGGCAAAGACTTTCTAACAACAAACAACAAAGCCAGTTCTTATCTTTGATCAGTGAACTCTGACCAAGAAAAGCCAAACACTTGTGTCATCAAATGTAAAACGACAACTGGTGATTACACGATGCTTTACAAATAATAATAATAATAATAACAATATAACTTCCTACACAAAAACTGAAGTCCCCACGCACCTTGGCATTGATAAAACGGTGGATGTAGGTGGTTTTGTGATAAAATTCATAGACATTACATGAACTAGAACCCTCAGCTTCATTTTAGTGTGATTTTCTTGTCAAGACTCTTAGTCTCTAATCAATCCTTGTATCTTCATTATTAAATTCCTTTCGAAGAATTAGAGGTTATATTAGAGTTACTTTTCAATAACATCTAACAGACGAAAACACATTTCATTTCGCATTCACTCCTTTTCGTGTGTTAGTGTGTTATTAGATAACACCTAAAGAGAAAGAATTCTACCTTGAAAACAACGTTTATTTTTCACTTCCATTTTATTGCAAAGACAAAAGTCGACGATTTCGAATTTTGTTGTTAGCTCGTTTATGCCCTCTTAGAAATGTTCTTTCTGTTTACCTGGCCTAGCATTCATAACTTTGTCTAATATAAATTTCGTAGCGAAACACATTTAGAGAGCCATCCTTCTAGGTGGCTGCTTTTAAAAATATCTAATAGCGTACGGCAGCTCGAACGTTAAAGACGCTATATCAGTTATAATATATAGCATTGCGTTGCAATGAGAACTTGAACAAATATATTCAGAGAAGTTGTTTTTAAAATTTCAATTTAACTCTTGACATGTGGGTGTATGTACGTAGTCTAGTTTTGACAAATTTGACTATCGGATATTTTTTTTTTGTCGATTTTGGCGCTTTTAGTCCGGTCTATAATTATAAAAATAAACATCATTTCATAAAACTATTGCTAGTGAAAACTATTCTCCTATATGACCACCTCTTTATAAAGTTGTTCATAGAATTATTGGCTCGATCCCTAACTTCAGCAGGTTTAAAATGCTGCTGTAAATCATTTTATTGATAGCTCTTTGCTCAGTCCATTTGTCCGTGAAATGATTCTCTCGCGATCGACAATACAAGCTGTTGTCCTAACACTAGTGATCAGCGACTGACAATGACAGGACATAAGGGATCTGAGAACAATGTAGAGAGATCTAGTCGGACGCGGCATTGATAATTTGAAATCACATGGGCCGGTCTTAACTGAATACCAGGCTTATAAACTACATGATGAATAAGGCGATTAAGAATATTATCTGATGATGATGATGATGATGATGATGATGATGATGATGATGATGATGATGATAATAATAATAATAATAATAATGATTTACTGTATGCGATGAAGGAATAATTACCGAAAATTCATATCTTCAATGTATTAAATTCATATAGATCTTTATTCAGTTATTTCCAGTTTTGATATAACGTTTCTCACTCAAACTGATGATGATGATAATGATGGTGATGACAAGGGCGACAACGATGAAGACCATGCTGATTACTTGCATTCAACTTTGTCAGAAAACTCCACAGTTCTATTCTGATTCAGCGGGTATTGAATTCAAGTTTCACTGCAAACTCTTTATCAACTATAAGTTCAATATCGTTAGCGTTAGACCGTGTGACTGAAAAGTACTGATTTGTTAAGAGAAAGAGTAGACACTGGGCATTGGCATTATATATTTCCCTTCATTCCTAGCGGGCACAGAGAATATTGCCACACACTGTGTGCTTACTTTTGGACTTCAAAATTCCAGAGCTAAGGGATCGGTCCAAAATGTCCAGCCTGTGAAATGCTGGAGTTGGTGACTAAAATTTGGGGCAATATCCAGAAATTCTCCCACCGTGTGCTTGGGTTAGCATTAAGGACAGGGTTAGGAAAGATAAAGCACACCTGAAAGAAATCCTCGATAATGATGTAATGTCTAGGGACTGTTCCAAAAAATGTTGTTGTTTTTTTTTCCCTAACCCCAAATTTAAAGCTCCGCGACCCGATCGTACCGAAGATAAGCCCCGCATATAAATTGCCTTGAACATTCTCTCGACTCAAATGCAATTGCTTCCGTATTTGAAATTATAGATTAGACGGCGTTTTTGTTGTTTTTTTTTAATCAATTTTTCTTGCCGTGGCGTTTGCAGGAAGAGTAAATTAGCGATCTGCAAAGTTTCTGTAGAGTATGAAATATTTTACTCGTGAAAGTCAGGGGGAAAAAAAGCACTCTGATGTGAAGTGTACAATTAGATTCAAATTACTGACATACCCCAAGAAGCTCCTCTTTCTTTTTATACACAGGGCGGGTATTTAACCTGAAACTAACCATCAAAATATAATGTTTCTGAATATTGCCCACATTTCATATAGTAAAACAGGGAGTTGAGCCTCAAGAGCTTTGTAACGATAATGTGGCCGAGAAGCGATGACAGATTTAGACATGGACACGACAGACGCTTGTAGGGGACCCCTCGCAGAAGCCAAGAAATAAAATTTATGAAGAGAAAAAGAGAAGAGGAAAGAAATTGAGAAGAGGGAGAGAAAGGAACATATGAAGTTACCGAACGAATGCTCATTTTTAACAGCTAAAAACTGGCGGTGTGACAAAGTGCCCCAAATATGATCTTTTTTTATTTCTTCGGAACTGCGGGATCCTGGGCAAAGTATTCTTGAGTGGGGCTCTCTTAACCATGGTAAATAAGGATTACATTTTTGTAACTGATATTCTCTCTCTCTCTCTCTCTCTCTCTCTCTCTCTCTCTCTCTCTCTCTGTTTCTCTCTCTCTCTCCTGTCTCCACAGAGCAAAAGGATCGAATTCTTTCTTTTCTCTCATAACATGGTCTGTATTGTAAAGAGCCCCCACTACCCTATCTTGTGCCTAAAGCCCCGCGAACCCTAAATCCACCCCTGCACAAATGTACTCAGTCACCTACAAACCGCTCACTGGTTGGTCAAGATGCAAGACTTGCAGAGATAGAAAGATAAGAAAACGGGGACTTACCTGTATTGTTTATGAAACGTAGCATATGGATATTTCTTTACTCGTGATCCCAGGTATATATCTATCTCTCTCAGAATGCCAATACTGGTCTCTGGTTTAGATCACCCAGGAAATAGACTTCAGTCGTCTCGAGGTCTTGATCTCTGATAGCACAAGTTATGCTTGTCAAACAAATAGTAAATCATTCGCCATCCACTGCGGATGTGATGATATTCAGTAGTTAATAATCTAATATTATGTCATTGCAGTGTCCTATTTTCAAGGTTCTTTTGTCTTGTGATGGCTGAAGATTTTCACAACACACGATTTAGTAAAACATAGTATAAATCAGTGCGGGTACATACTTCCTACAACTTCCAAAACACGAAGCGAGACTTGGTTGCCACAGGCTGTTATTTGTTCGTTGTTCAATCTCTCTACCCAATCATTACATCAACAGACAATGAAATAATATCCAGCGACGCAAGGGATTAAATTTCTACCTATAATCTGAAAGCTATCACAACCGGGCACTAAGTGCAATCTGTTGCCAGATAATTATAAGGACCGTGTCCACGTTAAGTCCGGCTTAGCATACCGAAATCACCAAACAACACTGTGGTCCTTTCCCTGTGTGTGAAGTAACACAAATCTTTTGTTACCACCTAAATCTCAGCAGTCACCCACAGGCATACGTAAATACTCTGTGAAACAATGGTATTCCAGATCTAGGTCTTTAAGTTAGCATAACTTTTTCAGATAAATCTATGTAAGAATGTTTGCAGTTTGAATCACTAAAGTGTGGTCGCGCCACGGACCTTGTTTGCAGTTTCGTATGTTTTATTCTGTTTGACATGCGCGTTCTTAGCCACATGTGTGTTTGTCGCCAGCCATGCGTAGAACTCCCACTCATGTCCTATCGCGTCCACTTTATCGCTCACCCTTGAGTATTCGGGCTAGCTTAGTCTTCTCTCCTTATCGGCCCATGATGCCTCTCTGTCCGCGGCACTGTGACCAGCAGACTATGCCAGCAGCTCTTTTGGTCTGCTTGCCTTGGCGGGCTATACGAAACACGGAGAGGCGTGAGATAGGCTTGGAACTGCCATCTAGCAGTTGTGGGAGAGAGAGAGAGTGGAAGACCTTTAAACTGCCATCTTGCGAAGCAGTGAGATCAAGAAAGAGAGAGAGAGAGAGAGAGAGAGTAATGACTGGAGTGAGAGAGAATTTCGTGCGCAGTTTTGTGACTCAATCAAATGCACATTTAAAGATGAAAGAAAGAAAAAAATTGAGATAGATGCCACCAGTTAATTAAACACCCCATTTTGTTAATTCCGAAATTGTGAGAGGCAAGCAATAAGATTGGCGGGTGGTTCGGTGCAGTTGTTTTTTTTTTCCAACTTGATATCTTCGAACTTTTCTTTATTTCTGCATTTTGTTTTCCAGACATATTTTTTGCTCAGTTGCGCTGCACTGTTGCTGATAACTAGCAGAAGCAAATGAACAATGGAGCGACAGACAAGCAGAGGTGGACAGGCAGGCAGAGCGACAGAAAGAATGACTAACAGACAGGTTTTTATATGAGAGATTATACAATATACATAGCATCACTCCGGATTCTCGGGATGGTTGGGT
>JAWQUT010000005.1:4374165-4395186 GCA_033807755.1 Ellobium chinense
GGGTTGCGATGAGAATGAAGTCAGGCATGAATCGATGTGGCCTGCTGACTGACTGACTGACTGACTGACTGTGAAATGCTGAACCCTGTGTTGTAGGTGGCTAAGAATGATATTTACGGTACATGAGTTTGGTCAGTACATCACTGTCACGTCACGGCTTTTGTCGCACTCTGACAATCAGACATTGCTATATATATCTGCGAGAAAGCAACAAGGCCCGTACTGTCACCCCTCGTGAATAGTTCTCGTAAACTGTTAACTGCCAAGTCAAGGTTAGCGGGTTGACTCCCGAGCTGCGTGGTTTACATTGTCGTAACCTTGGGTAAAAACATTTCATTTTATTATTTTCCCTTTTGACTCAGGTGTGAATGAATACATAGCTTTAGACCTGATTTGGGGGGGAGGGGGCGAGGGGGGAGAGAGGGGACCAATGTTTGTATGCATTTATAATGTTTAGTTAACTCTCCGCAGTTACCACGGGAAACTCCTCCAAAAAAAAGGATCACTGTAGTTAAACGTTCTCGTTAATTAACTTATGAATTATGCATAAGGTTAAAAGTTGACTTGCCACATAGCGGTGATAGCAATGAGTTTCTTTTCTAATGTTGTGTATTTATATGTGTGATGTGTACTGTTCTTTGTCTGTATATTATGAATGAGATGCGTTATGTTGTATGTTAATGATTTGCATCTAAATCTACACACGGAGTGTAGAGAGCTAAAACAATGCTCCCGCTGTGGCAAATATCGACCTCTACCTCTCTTTCTAATAGATACACATGCCCAATTCGGTTCACTCCCACACCTTCCAACCTGGTCACTGGATATACGTAAAATCTTCCTGACCTTCACGCCTTCTAAACAGCCCATGTATTACTAGTAGATAATCCCTGTACATCCGCAAGATAATTCAACACACGGCAGTCTGTTGTTGGACGCTGGTGCAACCGACTTGGGGAAGGTGAGTCAATGTAAACAACAGCAAGGTGAGCTCACGTGTAGGTAATAATAATTACTGTTCTGGGTGAGTTGAGTCATACGTCACGCGCTTATAAAAGTATCTTGCTCGTGATATAATATATAGTCTAGTCACTCAGAAATAATGCTGCTTCTTTCCGCTTAAGAATCTACAATGCACAAAGAAGGTGCGGGGGGCCAGATTTCCGTGATCTTGACATCTAATGACACAACAAAATCCTTCACTCACCTGAGCCAATCGGATAAGACAGATACATATTTGGACCAAAGTGATTACAGATTATTTGATTTTTGATAAATTAGCGGAGACCGAAATCGGTTGTTTTAAATTAACATGGCAAAATGGGGGTCGAATGCAAAGAATTCAAGACAAAAAACAACAACACTTAAATCAGATTTCACGGAGATTGAAATAGAAGGACGTGATTTCCAGTTTAGGCCCTCAATAATTGACGTTAATACTAAGTTACAAACCCATATTACTATTATTACGTGGTGATGTCAGAGGTGCAGATCTAGTGATGCTCCTATTATAAACACTTTTCTGGTCACAACCTACAAAACTTCAGTTGGTGGTATCAGGTTGGATACAATTTGTGTCATAGGTTCCGCTAGATAAAAAAATGAAAATGAAAAAGAATGAAAATACGACTATTTTTACCCCGTAGGGGAATTGATTTACAATATCATATTATAATGCTATACATCTCATTCATAATACAAACACATAAACAGTATAGCTCATACATGTAATTACATAAGATTACAAATGGTGCAGTGCCTTGGTTCCCCCACTACTAAGCCAGGTACTCATTTACACCTGGAGACGGGTAGAGAAAAAGATCTAAATTGTCTTTCCCAAGGACACTACAATGTAAACCGTCCGGCCTCCGAGTCGAAAGCACAAACCTTAGACTTGTCAGTCTCAGTTTCTGAATTCGATTCACAAACCACACGGCCACGCTGACATACATAAATCCATGAAAAATATGTTATATATGCTTTGTTTGCAACACAAATTAGCGCCAACAATTCTGGATCAAGATTTCTGTTTACTCGCTCTTTTATTTACTCACTGCTGGTTTGGATAGAATGGTGCGATCTTTGTCAAAGATACTGCTCATGTCAAAAACTTGGTAAAGGTAACATGTTATTCTTGCCACGTAAAATGAATGTGTCCATCCATTTGTTACCAACTGAAGTCGGTTAGATGGATGTCTGCACGGGAAGTTTGTTGGAGGCGGNGGGGGTGGGGGTTGGGGAAGAATTCAGAATGTCAAACGCTGCATATCTACAGCTGTATCAGCGGTTCTCAACATTCACAATATATACCCAGGACGGTGGACCCATGGCAATCCCGCTTTAATCCTTTCACATCTCTGATTGTAAACGAAGGTCAACCAGTGCACTGTTTCTTTATATAGAACAGTTACGCTCTTCACATTCTTCCCGAGATTTGCATGGTGAATTCTGGGGATAACAGCGTGCCAGATATAATGCATACCCTTCGTTGGGAACGTTTGATTTTCACGGAACTGAGTGATCTAAGTCCGTCGTCGGGCTGGAGGGAAATAACGTAGTCAAGTACACAGATCTAAACTATAAGATAATGTAGCAGTTTAAGTCTGTCATAGGCCAGTTGTGCTCCCTGAGAAAACCAGTATTATGCGATGAATATAAATGGATGGACCTAGACTAGACCAGACGGATATCACTCCGGAGGAGAGAAGAAGGTTAAGGAGGTCTTGAAATTCAGGGGCGTAGCGTCCATGTAATCTGTGAATCTGAGAGTACCGATATATTGTCGTATTCATCCAATACAGTTTAACTAATCCGAAATGTTTTGTAAAATTTTCAAACATCACTCTCAGACTAGTTCACCTGCAAGATCTTTACGAGCATTGATAATATGACTTTGTCACGGTTAGCTAGTTTTAGCGCCGATAGTCTGAAGACCCATACATTGTCTCACAGATTCAGCGCTTTCAAGTGTAGAATATATTGCACTTTAGGCTGTGTCACGAGAGAAACTACCTTTAAAATGGTGGCAAGTAATCTGAGGGAAGACTAGATTACCCATTGTGCTGACTGTTATTATTTCTCTTTTTACGCAAGAACGGCAAGACCTTTTCTGTGAACAGTTTCGCGAGTTGTTTTTTTTTTCAGGGTTGCCAGACTTGGCTTTTTCGGTGCCAAATACCAGATGTTCGGTGGCTAATACCAGATGTTCAGTGCCAAATAACAGATGTTTGGCTTTTTTTTTTTTTAAGCCTTTGGCTCCCAAATAACTGAATGGCTCATTGCTCTCGTTCGGCTCCAATGGACTATGGGTCAAAACTGACTGATTTCCTATGCAAAAAGTATCTATACTTCTCTGAAACTGGGAATGTAACTCGAGTGACAGGGTCTCTGTCTCAGTTAGAACAATGAACACCTATTGGAAAACGATGGCAAAAATGTATCCATTCAACAGTCATTCCTCTTGCTCTAATGTATGTAGATTTATATAGTAGATGACAATTATAATACCTGTATAGTTGATGATAATTATAATACCTGTGTAGTTGATGACAATTATAATACCTGTGTAGTTGATGACAATTATAATACCTGTATATATCCAATGTCAAGGCAGTTCTCAGTAAATGTCATGTCAATTAATGCGAAATCTTAATCCCAGTCAGACACCTGGTTAGATACAATGTAAGTGCTAGATTATCAAACAAATCACCCTGGCTACGCCCCTGGCTGGAAAATGATGTGATTGTTAGGTGAATGGTATCTCACGTTAATGTCAGATGCCATAGGATTATCAAGGCCAAAGCAGGTGGTGGTAAGATTTGCATGGGCACTGCACAGAACACAAGACAGAGCAAGAAGCTGGGACAGACAGACAGGCAGACAGACAGACAGACAGACAAACAGACAGACAGACAGATAGACAGAAAAACAGACAGACAGACAGACAGATAGAAAAACAGACAGAAAGACAGACAGACAGCAATGTTGATCCAATTTTCTTATAAGATTATTACGGAGACAAGATGTTGTGTGTGTTGAATCTAAGCAGGCAATGTTTACTGTTGTGGAACTGACAGGGCGAAACTAGGTTAACCCCTCCCATTCATTCAGACAATCAGCAAACAGCCATGCTTGATTGATTAACCCGTCTGTTATTTGACGTTTAACCTGGGGACAGAAAAAAAATATTTGTCTAGACTCGTCTAGTTTCAATTCTTGTTTTCCACATCAAATTCCATCATTTTGCCAAATTTCCTTGAATGGTGGTTTTAGGGATGCCACTTCTAGTGATTTTTCACTTTACATCTAAATCTAGTGATATAAAATGGTTAAAGTGCAATATTGTTGATTGCAAAAAAACTAGGTCATGTTTATTAATTTATTTATTTTGGCATTTTGGTCCACTATTTAGGCATAAATTATTAAATACTATTAAATACTGATTTATATCAATTTTTTAAAGTGACAGTTAACAATCACTTTCTAGATTTTTAACCTAACTTCAGCCTAACAATTATACTAAGCACAAAAAGCCTGCCATTTTGCGCACTTTCTAACATCCAGAAAAAAATAAAACATTAAAAAATGGAAGTTCCTACATGCACCTGTGATCGAGGTCTTGAAGCCTTTTTGCGATTCTACTAACTGAAGAAATTTTACATTTTATTTTCCTTCCTTATTGTTGTTTTTCTCAGTTCATATGAGTAGTAGCAATTTGCATGCCCCTCTAATCATTGTAATGCTTTTGAATAACATGTAAAGTTTCAAATTCAGGATACTTAAAAACAGTGTCTAGTGAAGTCTCAGGAAATTTGGTCTAACAATCTAATGAAATGGCAAAACATCAACGTGGCAAACCGCCTGGGTCTTCTGTCTAGTGCATTATAACGGACAATACGATTGATGTTATTCGGTGATCTATTATTGATTCAATGAAATTGACATTTGTTAGCAGAATAACTGCATTTTTAATTCTTCCTANGTGTGTGTGTGTGTGTGTGTGTGTGTGTGTGTGTGTTCCTCCCCTTCTAATAAAAATAATAATGATAAAATAATTATGATAATATTAATCATAATCATAATTAAAGTAATACTAAGGGTTATTTAAGTAATACTAAGGGTTATTTAAGTAATACTAAAGGTTATTTATATTCAGAAATATACCCAATATTAAGAGAACTGTGTCTGTCCATAATATGTTTCAGATCAAGTAATTGTAAAATAATAATGCCGTTACTAAATATAGCTCTGTTTGAATTCAACAAGTAATCTTTTGGTCTCAGCGGACCCAGAAACACGATATTTATCCGCCAATAAAGTTCAGTTTATTTCAGAATGGCGCAGTCTTCGTTATTTAACATTTGAAGACAGTGGGTCTCAAGGAAGACTTTGTTCACATTCCCAGCTTTATTTTATGCTTAGCATCTGTCTGTTTCGATAGTTGTAATTGCTTTCATATAAGCTTTACTTAAAATAATAGGGGTAGTTATTTGACTCACAACCTAATATGTCCTCATTTTTAAAGTAAAATTTCAACCGTGTAAACATTTTTCTTTCGTCTGACACTTTCTGGGAAAACGCAGCAGGAATTTGGGATTGTCACCATGTTCACGCCACCCTAATTCGTGCTGCGTGACGTTAAAAAGAGAGATAGGCTACCGGACCGTTTGTCCAAATTGTTTACTCATGCGCCTGCACCAGTCGTCTCCTAAGTTTTCGCGCTTTTTGACATTAGGAACACAAGTAATGGCGGCGTACGAAGGTTGAAAATCTCGACATTCCAGCGGCGTTGTTTCAGAAATGGTCAGGCGTAAGAAAAATGTAGGCGGTTTAAAGTTGTTGTTTTAATTTGAAAAACAATAATGATTTGTTACGCTATGAAGCAAATATAGACCCATGCCCCTTTAAACATTTACTCAGGAATTTGAACACCTGTCAGACTTGAAATTAGGAACTGACTGACTCCCTGAAAACTGATTTTCTGATCTCCAACTTCAATTCGACCCGACATTCAAGCATTCTTAACTTTCTGACTGCGGGCCATCTTCCTTGGACATGACAACAATGTGATTCATCCACCGTACATGGAGCTTCGTATAATAACTGGCTAGATCGATGATAGTTGCAGGGATGAGCTCAGGGACAGGTTACACCGACCCAGTGTGTAATGGGAGAGGGTCCACTTATCTTCAGACCACAAGACACGACGACATCTCGCCACCCCGGAAATCATATTGTCGTAAGTCCTTAAAGTCATTATGGACTTACGAAGATATTAATGCTTGGCGGCGAACTGATCTGGTGCCACTTCCGTCAGAGGCGTAATCCCCCTGATACGTCATCCACATTATCCTCGTTGATGATTGCGGAAAGGGATAAGAACTTGCCGAGCCACAGAATGGAGGATCTGTGATCACTGGTCGATCTGTTGCTGATTGTGATTAGTGTAAGTTGAATGACGCACTGCCCAGGAGGCTGTGTTATCTATTAGTTGGTCACTTTCACTGTCGGTCTTACTGAAGTGAAAACACAATCACGAACGTACGCATGCACGCAGACAAGATGTACACGAATATACGAGCTTACGTGCGCATCACCGCTGTAATACGTCTCTGCTAGCGTCGACACATATCCACATACACACAAACACAAACATAAACACACACATATACACACACTCATGCAAGCCCATGTATAAACATGCGCCCTAGCACTTTCGCATAAGCAATCACTAAATTATTCACACGTGTATAACCACACAACATAGTCTCACAGAAAGCTTAGGAACCCATGCTCTTGTTTACATTCATCGTAACTATGTATGTCGGTCAGCCAAGAAGTAAGTGACCTCGGGCCAGAGAGGTGATACCATGCTTCCATCGCCACTGGCCACGTGATGAGCGAACGTCTGTCTGAGGAAGATCCTCATGGTTCAATACCATGACAACGACCGTTATTTTCTATCCCTCCCAGTTATTCAGATATCTTCGACAGATAAAGATTGTTCTATTTTTTATCTTTAATGATAAAAACAATTTGGCTTAAACATCTGTCTGACGCCAACAGCATCCAGTTTCGGGAGAGATGAACATTTTGTTCGGTTTGTTATCAAGTGCCCTTGGTCTGTTTCCCAAATTCCTTCTAAATACAGCCTCATCCTGTCTGGTTTTTTCCCTAAAAAAATGTTTATGGAAGATAGCTATTAACCTTTTTTCTATTTCTGAAGACGTAGAATTTCTGAATTTGTTTTCAAAATTCCTTTTAAAGACAGGAAGATCTTGTTGTATCGAGTCTGGTTTAAATATGGAAGGATGTGTGAATTTATGTTCAAAATTCGTTTTAAAGAGTTTGACTCTCTTATATCGAGTCTGTACTAAAAGTTTAAAGATAGTTTGAGCTTACATGAATCCATTTTCCATGTCGCAAACTTCGAAGTAATGTAGGTCATAAACGAAGAAGGGGTTTAATGCCCATAGGCGATGCTTCATTTGATGGAACGTAACGGACTCGCGCCTAATAGATTTCCCTTTCAAAAGTATTCATTTTTTTAAGGTTGAAGTTTAATAATCTAACTTCAGGTTTGCCTATGTGCATGAAATATGGCTTTGGCAATATTTATCGGACCTGTAAAATCTGCAAGAAGATCTACTTTATGGGGGAAAGGAGCTGCGCATGCTTCACAAGAGGGTGTTTTCGTCTTGGTGCAGTTTTTTGAGCGAGAGAATTTGCTGTGTCCCTGACCATGCATTCCTAGCATATTATTATTTATTTGGTACCATGTGATTTCATGCTATTTCTGTTTCTCTCTAAAAATACCAGCAATTGCAACACCTGATTTTTTTGTCGTGGAGTTTTATATTTTCCATGACCATTGCAGTTTGCACTTGATATAACAGTGGGTCTTTCCAAAGCAGAGAACTTCTTTGAGCTTTTTGTGATCGCTGCGTTATTATCATCTAGATTTTCGAAAACCCAGTAGGAGCCATAATATCAACAATGCTAGAACCCTCTGGCGAACCCACATTATGTAAGGACAATGAGGGCCCTTATTTTGGGCATTTACGCTAGTGTTTCACTTTTCACACGTACGATGAAGGCCTTTAGTGAGACGAGACTTCAGCCCCTGCTCTGATCGCTGAAGGCTGGGTGATTCCATGTGAAATCTGTAGCAACACGTATTCGAAGTCAGAACTTGACAACCGAGAGAAGCAATCCCCCTGTAACTCACACCGTCCACCCAAGACGATCCTCTGCAAGAGTACTCAGATAAATCTCCCATGATCCTTCTGGGTGTGATAAATAGTGTTCTGAACGTCGTCCTAGACAAAACCCCAGTCATATATATTTCCTGCTGATGCGTTTTTTACCACGATATCAGACACCGTTTACATGAAATTAGGACAGACAATGAATAAGCAGACACACTGTCCGTTCACGGGAAAGCACGTAGGGTACAGTTGGTCCGGAAGAACTGTGTTCATTAGGCCTACATAAAAACTAAATTAGGCCTACATAAAAACTAAACTTTGCCTCTTACGGCTGACTCATGAAGGGCAAACGATTTTGTTGTTGTTGTTGTTTCTTGTTATTGTTGTTGTTGTTGTTGTTGTTGTTGTTGTTGTTGTTGTTGTTTTGGGCGGTNGAGGAGAGGGGATTATTTTATGAAGGTTGATGCCTCATACTTAGAATTATTGTGACATAAACACCACAGTAGTACATCTGTTGTGTTTGTCTTGCTCACAATGAAAGGAGGCGATTATGTTTAACATGTTTATTCTCATAGTAAAAAAGTGGCTCTTTCAAGAGCACTGAACTGAATAATGCGCGCTTCCCATGTAACCACAATAATTTCACATTTATAATAAAGTGGATGAGGTCACAGTCAAGCGGAAATCAGGAGATTGTCAATATTTATTTTACCAGTATATGGAAGACTGAACTTTTTTTCACCAGTTTTCACAGTAGCTAACTATCCCTCTTTCCAGTTTCTAAACACAGTCGCTGTGTTAAGATACAATAACGTATCTAAAGGAACACCATCTTGTTCACATACTCGAATATTACAGCTATTCAGTGTTGGATCGTATTAGTAATAGTAATAATAGTAGTTTGAAGACAGCTGTAGATGACAGTTCCCACGCATCCTCGTTATGTAAAGTGTCAGACAGTGTTATGTGCAGGTTATTCATTGGTAAAGACAGTCTCAGCGTGATACACTCTGCTGTCTGACAGCTTGTTATGCCATTCTCTCTATGAAAGCAGTCCAACTTAGCAGTGCTGCCACTCATGGGGATTTCCCGTACAGTAGGGAAAATGGCTTTATGAAAAGCCAATTCCCTCCTACGCTACCTCGGGGAAATCGCTAGTTATAAGTTGTTGGGAAAAATCGTTAGATGAAGGATAAAACTGGTAAAATACCTGGTGGTGTTTTTTTTTCTCTCGGTAAAGTTGTAGGAAATTTTTTCCTTTAAACTTGTTTCAATATTGTGCGTGGGGAGATGTAATGAAAAATCACTGTCGCTGTTGGTGAAAAGCACATGACGGGAGTGGCAACACTGATACTTAGTAATGGAAAAGGTCTCTAAGTACGGATACTTCCAATGCCTAATATTTTCAACCTCGATATCAAAACCGTAACTTCGGAATTCAACACTATTGTGGTCCTATTAACCGTTTTTGAAAGCTCACTATATTGTGCATGCATGAGCCGTCAGTGATCAAGACTAGTGACACAAATGCGTTCAAGCACTGGCTGAATGTATTCTGTTGCCCTACTAATGACCAACTAGTGCCCGGGTGATTTTAATCTGATGCACATCAAAATGTTATCATTCAGTTCCAGACCAGATTCATTCCTTGGACAGTGTTCCAACAACATTGGCAACTTCGTTTATGTTATTTAGGTGAAACACCACTGTGAAAAAGCATTTTATGAGATAAATTCTTTTAATTCTATAAACACAAAAAGTCACTAAAAACTATACAAGTACAAAATGTTCAGACCTTTCCACGAAGTTTCACGAAAATTGCAACCTTTTTTTTTTTTTAAAATCTTGAATATTTTATATAATGTAAACGAAGTTTTGAGGTAAACCTGTTTCAGTGTTTGCATAGACATGTGCCAAAACGTGTTTATTTCTTACTCCAGTCCAGTCATATCATTGTATTAAGTTTGAAATAAATCGACTGCTAACTTTGGAATAATCTTGTTCAGAAATATACAAACTATACAATTAGGACAAACAAACGAACAGACTGATCATGATTCTCCTTAATTTGCTACATAAGTTCATTCTCATCCGAGAATTTATGACGTTCCATCCTGCACGAAATGGGAAAATCCGATTTACATAAGAGAGGATGCCCTTGACGTGAAAGCATGCGCACATGGCCCCATTCATCAATAACGCGGGGAAACTCGGTGCTAGATGCTCTATTACAGGACATGCATGCTCAGAAAATGGTGCTATATTTTTATCATCGTCGTTGTTATCGATGTTGTTGTTGGTGGTGGTGGTGGTGGTGGCGATGGTGGTGGTTCACGGGGCTGGCAGTTATAGCTTTGATGTTATTTTCTTTTGGAACTTCATTTAGAAATTCTCTCTGTGTGCATTCAGTTGTCTTTCTATTTAATCAACTCTCTCTTTCTCGCTCGTTCTCCTCTCTCTCTCTCTCTCTCTCTCTCTCTCTCTCTCTCTCTTTTTTCACTTTTTGTTCTCTTTCTTTCTTGCTCTTTTTCACTCTCTCTCTTTTTCTCTCCTGCTCTCTTTCTCCTTTTTTCTCGCCTTCTCTCTCGGATTCTCTTTCTTTCTCTTTTTCACTCTCTGTCTCTTTATCTCTCTTTTCTTTCTCCTTCTCTCTTGCGTTCTTTCTCTCTTTCTCGTCTTCCCTCTCTTTCTCTGTTCCTCTCTCTCTTCTCTCACTTACCTACTCTCTCCTATCTCTCTTTCTTTCTATCCTCTTTCACTCTCTCTTTCTCTCTCTTCTCTCACTTACATACTTACTCTCTCTCTTCTCTCTCTCTCTTTCTTTCTCTCCTCTTTCTCTTTTTCTCTCTTTCTTTCTTCCTCTCTCTCTTCTCTCACTTACTTACTCTCTCTCCTCTCTCTCTTTCTTTCTCTCCTCTTTCACTTTCTCTCTCTTTCTCTTTCTCTCTTCCTCTCTCTCTTCTCTCACTTACTTACTCTCTCTCTTCGTTCTTTCTCTCCTCTTCCAATTTCTCTCTTTTCCCCTCTCTTTTCTCATCTCTCTCTCTCTCTCTCNTCTCTCTCTCTCTCTCTCTCTCTCTCTCTCTCTCTCTCTCTCTCTCTCTCTCATCTCCCCACCCCCATCCTCCTCTGTGTGTCAGTAGATCATCAAACACAACACACGCGATCCATCCCAGATGTCATCAACATTCCATAGTCTGCCTTACAGACTCAAGTATCGTACACATTCGTCATGTATAACAGAATAACGAGGATTGACTATGGAGATGACGCAACCATGCCGGAATTGATGGTGATCCTCGTGGGTTGGATCGAATACACAGTACGCAGCACGAGGAAGTAAAAGTCGGTACCCAAGTACTCCATAACTATACACATGCCTTAACTCATCATGCAAATTTGAATTGTCGGCAACTTTAGCCAAGAAATGATTGTAACAAAGTTACACAAAAAAAAAAAGCAAGAAAAGACAAAGAATCAAAAGATGCCGGAAATGTCAAGGCCACAATAATGCTGCTGTTGCATACTAAATTCTAGATGGCAAGTTATTAAATAACGAAAAAGAAAATATGCGAGACCTCCTTCTTCCCTACCTACCCCATTCCCCTACTGCGGGCATGGCACGAGACAAAGAAAAAAGAAAGATAAAGAAAGAAAGAAAGAAAGAAAGCAAGAAAGAAAGAGAGAAAGAAAGAAAGAAAGAAAGAAAGAAAGAAAGAAAGAAAGAAAGAAAGAAAATGTGGGAATGGTCCGCATTGTTCATTCTCAGCAGCTCCCAGTGTATGAAGTAACTCCATAATGTGAGCGTGTCATGTCATTTCAAGTTTGTGTCTGGAAACTCCGCTCCTTCCTATGCGCTGTTCCTCTATCCTATCACACTGTATTCATGACCAGAAGGATCAGGCAGAAGATGTTTACAAAGTACAGTGTGTTGGCGTTTGCAAAGAAGGGAATAAAATCAAGTCTATCATAGAGAAGATCCTGCATTATTAAGAGGAAAATAAAACGGTCTTTTGGTGTAGCGAGAGAGAGAGAGAGAGAGACAGACAGACAGAAAGACAGACAGAGAGAAAAAGAGTGAGAGAGAATTAAGAAAGAGGAAGAGCAGGGCGAGTGGAAGAAGTTTAATAAAGGAATCGAGCCAGAGCATGTACATTTTAGTTCCTGTAATGGTTGCTGGTGTTTGCGGCCTGGAAATAATAATTATATAAACGTATGGTATTGTATATGAAACTTCTCATGAAAAGTTGTTTTTTGTTAGGCACTAGTTTCCAAAAACTCGTGCTTGAATGAAACCATCAGCAATACACGCGGTTCTTCTTTGGGGAAAAGCAATTATGGAAATATATCACTCAAAAACACGCAATAAATATGAACACATTTCAGATCAATTTAATATATTATTGTGATGCCAGGCCACATTCCCTTTCCGCGGCTTAGATTAACATTATTTTGCTTTGCGCATAAATATCAAAGGGCTTTTTCTAGTTTGCTTCTCTTCTTGTTTGTTATCCTTATTTGTTATAGTTCGTATTTTTGTTGTTTGTTCACAGATCTTTCAATTATTATTTTTCAGGTCTGGAGAGAATGCATGGTGGCATCTTGGATTAGCTACACAAAAAAAAATACCACCTTCCATCATTAATGAACCTCCACCAAACAAATTACTTCTCTTTCTTTCTTTCTTTCTTTCTTTCTTTCTTTCTTTCTTTCTTTCTTTCTTTCTTTCTTTCTCTTTGTCTTTGCCTCGCTCTCCCAGATATTAAAAGGGTGACCTCTTTTCTCTTTTTAATATTATTATTTGCATTGCGGAAATATGAACAGGCATATGGGTCGATTCTGCACCACCTACAAAATTGAAATCAATCAGTTAATCACTCGATCAATCGACTTTTTGCCGTTAGTGGGCTGGAACCAGACGCAGTCAGAGTCTTGAACACAATGAGGTTGAACTCTCACACCTTTCACCTTCTACTTAGATATAGACCAAGACTTTCCTCCACTCCGCCCCCTCTTCACATCTTCTTCGCCTAAGGCTGCAAAGAAAGACAACAAAGATCCGAGCGCACCTACTCAGATCTATTGTCTTGTCCTTTCTTATGAGAGAAAACACCTCAGTCCTAGATGATTTGAAGTCAACATGCAAGTTTTGGAAGTGTTGCCACTTTGGACATGTGCTTTCCCCGACAGCGCGAGAGTGATATTTTTTCTTTGTCCCCTAGGCTACATTCTTACGCACGATTTTGATTCAAATTTTGGCGTGGGTAAAAATCCGATAATTTTACTTTTAAAAAGAAGAAAACAATCACTTTAACCAAATTAGTCTATATTTCATATTTTTTCCGAACAACTTACGAAACGCGATTTTTCCCAGCTTAGGTGAAAATGTCTTCGTAAAGCCATTTTATCTTACACGAGGGGAAAATCCCTACGAGTGGCAACACTGAGCTTTAGCGATGTTGTCGATCCACGTGACAGGAAGTTTGCTTCAAGAACGGCTTGAGTGGGTGCGCTCCCTTTGTCCAGCAAGATGGCCTGTCAACAGACATGCGTGATCCATGACAATAAGACGGGTTATGGTGGGGGTGAGGTGGTACTGAGAAAATAGGTGACACGACAAGAAGAAGCATCCGCCACTCCTGGTGCCGTTAGCAATGTCTTCGACAGGAGTGGTATCATAACTTAGACCAAGACACGAAGACAAAAACAACAGCAGCAGCAGCAACAACAACGACCGCTCGGATACAGATAGACAGACAGACAGGTAGTTAGGTAGGTAGAGAGGTAGGTAGATAATTAGGTAGATAGGTAGATAGGTAAGTAGGTAGGGTAGGTAGGTAGGTAGATTGCCCCGTTTTATCACTTAATGCACATGTCACTTCATTCCTCATTCATTTAAAATTGATAGCCAAACCTTTATGTTCATGGATGACTAATCTATTTGAATGCTTGTGTAAACTTGAATTCACAAGAACTTTATCGTTGATTTAATATGTAGTCGACTCGAATTACGATATAAAAGGGCTGCAGCCGCCGCGGACCGATTTATCGAAATTGTCCCTATCACTTTTATTGAATTCAAAACAATTTAATTTATTATCTTGTCTTTGACTTAATTACCACTTTCGCAGTGTTTACGAGGATAGTAACCCTACTTCCTGTTAATGATTTTACACTAATTGAGCTCACATTAATTTTATTCAACGTACTTTTGTGCAGGCCCCTGTAGAGCTGTGAGCGCACATCTTGCCAAACCGGAAGCTATACAAAAGGGTCGCCCTGCTGGAACATGGTTTAGTGGCAGGAAGCTGCCCCACCCACAACAGATGAAGAATCAATTTCAATTAGAGAAGAAACTTTTAAACTTGAGGATGAGGGGATTATCATCACGACATGAAAATGTTTATGTAAGCCAGGCCAGAATCAAAGGCGGATTTAACTTCAATGAAAGCAAAATGTCACTGCTCTTATGATAATTAGACTGAGAGAAAACGATCTTAAAACTAATCTACAAGTGCCAAGATCAGAGGATCTCCATTTCGACATGCTTAGATACATGCCAGGATAAATGAAAGTTCAAGCTTGCTTAGGTTTATCCATGCAGTTTCTGAGAGGAACGACATTATATTTGACATTCTGCCACAACTCTTTTCAAATTTAACTCCGAGCTACATATCATGGGAAGCCATGTTTCCACCTCTTCTCTTTTCTCCTTATAAAAAGAACATTCATGCACGGATGTAAATTGAGAAAGAGGAGAATTCTGCACTGCAAACAGAGTCTTGCAGTTTGTTTGTCTTATGTTTTAAATCTAGGTAGAAATTCTGTTATGCATCTACAAAACACCCTTCAATTAAAGCAAAACCATATCTTGATTACACGATGTTTTGTCATCGCAAGGCAGATTTTTATACCATACCATTATGGCCCAGACCAAGTGTAGATTTATCCGTGATGAGCTCTTCAGCCAAACTTCTTTGATCATCCTCTACTCATTACTACACATTAAGGCTCATAAACACAAGCCAAAGGGGGGAAAAGCCTAAATGAATAATCTGCTGCAAATGGTATCTTACATTGGCTAAATCCCTCCTCCACACCCCCTCCTCTCTCTCCCCATCTCCCCTAACCTTCATGTGTCGTAAAACATGAAAGCAGTTTTATTTGCTTATTTTTCTCTGAACTCCAATCTAATGTGGGTCTGAATAATCAAAGAGATGTAATGTAATATTGAAGATATGATCATGACTTATTAAAAATAGGTGAGAGAGTGCGAGATTTAAACTTCAAGATCAAGGAATCTGCATGAGATAATGAAACTGATGGCCCGAGGGAGGCGAAAAATCGAAGGCAGCTGATCTGAACGCGCATTAATTATGCCTTTTATGTCGATTGCCTTGCAAGGAAGAACTTTGAACATCTTAACGTGCTAACTTATCAAATTTCATGACGAAGAGAAGCAAAAGAGACGCAAGATAGCTCAAACTCAAAGGAAGAGTGGGCCCATCAACTTGATTAACAAAATTAGCATCATGTTTGTTCTACCACTGTGCAAGAGATGTTTGTTCCTGTGACGTGATCTAAAGCATAAAAGCAACATTTCCAGCTTTCACTTTTCTTTGTTACTGACGAGTATCATAGTCCAGAAGGAGGCAGACTTCTGTCAGCCAATGAAAACAACTGCCCCAAAGCTATTGTTCTAAATTGCATCGGACAATTGTAATCCTCGATAGACCTAGATCTAGATATATTTAGTGTGTGTATTTGATCGGCCCCTACTTCCTGGTTCTTTTACATGCACTTAAAAACAATGAAGATATGGGAGATAAGACATCACATCTTAGAAGGGCTAAAGCTTTTGCATTCGGCCGGATGTTGTTGGATTTCTTGATGCCACTGCACATTATGCTCCTTTTGTCTTTGGTATTGCCGTTGTTGTTGTTGTTGTTGTTGTTGTTGTTGTTGTTGTTGTTGTTGTTGTTGTGTTTGTCGATGATGGTGATTATTGTGATTATGACATTGCTTTTGTTTCCCTTGCTGCTGCAGTTTTTGGTATCGTTGTTAATGCGGGCGCCACTGACTTTTTTGTTCCTGACTCATTTGTTTTTTGCTCTCTCCTTTTGATGCCGTTGTTGCGGATATAATTGTCTTGTTGTCGATGAGATTAAGCTGTTTTCATGATGTTTTATTTGTTCATCTTCTACTTAGTACTGTTTGCTGATTATTGTTTGTTGTTGTTGTTGCTGAGTTTGGGTAATGGTGATGTTGGTAGTACTGGCGCTGCTGGTGCTGGTGGCGTTTAAAGAAAAATAGTAACGACTGGGGAAGGAGGGGGTGGTGGAAAAGCGGGAAAGAAAGTATGTAATGAAATCGACAGAAGACAACCACTGTGTCTGAAAGATCAGTGGCAGATTTAAGAATTCTAAATTGAAGGGCACACCGTCTGCATTCCCTTTTTTCCCTCTAGAGAACAGTGAGTACTTCCTACTGACCAAAGAGGCACAGTGACAAGAGTGACACGCCCATGGAGAGAAGAGAGGAGAGGGGGGAAGGGTCTCAAGGTTGCTATCCGTGGCTTTCACCTGGTTTGACCAGATCAAGGGCATATTATGCAGCGCTGGATAATATATTCATTAAGTTTTCCTGTTGCCGGCCACTGTTACTATTCATGAGAGGCAACTCAGCTAGTCCTGTAACTACTAGGTAAGGGTTAGCCTGCGCATTCTGTTTATTGAACAAGGGGCCAAAGTAATGAATGGATAATCGGGACAAAGCTATTTTTCATCTCTTTCCTCTTTCTTCTACTAGGTCTGCATTCCCACTTCACGGCCATAAAATCTTTTTCCAAAATTTGTAGAAGATTATAACCCAGAAAATTATTTCGTTAACTACTGGGTGGGTGAGTTTTGGTTGGTTGGTTGGTTGGTTGGTTGGTTGGTTGGTTGGTTGGTTGGTTGGTTGGTTGCTTGGTTGGTTGCTTGGTTGGTTGGGTGGATGGGTGGGTGGGTGGTTGGTTGGTTGGTTGATTGGAAGGCTGGCTGGCTAGCTGCTTGCTTGCTTGCTTGTTGGCTGGCTTGTTTGGTAGCTTGGTTGGCTGGTTGGTTGGTTGGTTGGTTGGCTGCGTTGTTGGTTGTTTGGTTGGATGACAGGTCGGCAGGTTGCTTGCTCGCCTCACTTGCTTGCTTGCTTGCTTGTTTGCGGGGCAAATATCTGTAACCTCATATTATATGGGAAACATGCGTACACCTGTATGTGTTTCGGATGGATCCCGTGTATGTCTTGGGTCCGATCATCAACATCATGACGCTGGAAAAAAACACATGGCCATCCACAGATGTGGAGATACCTCATTCTAGTAGTTATTATTGGGATCCTGGCCTTAGTGTTCTTGCCCTGTCCCTTCGGGTGTCACAAAAGGTTTGTGGCACCTATTAGAAGGGCAAATCACTCATTGTGTACAACCCAATTAATCCGCTAATATATAAAATCCCCCTTTTGTTAGGGTGTAGAAATGTGTAAAATGACCCGTGATCTAACTAAAGCATCCAATTTTAAAGTTCCAGGTACAATTTGAGCCTTCTAGATAAAAAAAAAATGAAATGTGTAGGCCTATGTGTTCGCACGCGGTCAAAACCAGCCAAATGAAAAATTGGGGACCAAATCAGAATTTGAGGTGATCTTTTTCAAAAGACATTTGTGAAAAACTTTGGGCGTTGACCCCCCTTTTTCTTCCCATTAAAAGATCGGGTAAAAGAAGTACTTTAGTCTCCATGGAAGAATTTTCCCCAAATCACAGTGGTATATTTGGAATAACACAAAATGTTAATAGGGCCAAAAGAAGAAAAAACAATAGGTGTCAAAGACCAAAATATAGGAGGGCTGAAAATCTGTCCTTGTTCATGAGCAAGGTTCTTTCACTGAGGACCTTCAGTTGCTTCGCTTTCCTCAGCGGGTGCGTTCTTGTCTTGATCATATCAGAACATCACAGTAATAGTTCTAGCTTGAGTTAATACAGTATATGCGAACACATGTACAGGAAAAGCCAGATATTCTGGAAATTTTCCTGGCTAAAGTGGACACTTAGACAAAATCACACCACAATTATTTAAACAGTCGGGCTAAACGTGGTGTAAATAGGACATATAGATGATTATTTCGCTCATATTCAAAATTAGTGAGGACAAAAGGATGTCCTGAATCGATCAGGAGTGTGTGGTATTTACTGTACACAGATACGTATCATGATGTGAGTTGAGGAACTCTATTAAAGTTGACAAACAATGCAAATTATTATGTGAGTGCTTCCTTTTTTTTTTAATTACATCTTTTAGTACGGTTGTCACTAATCTACCATATCTTCAGTGCAGTCCAATATTTAACGTAGACTTAGCTATGAATTAAAAGAGCCAACGATAAAATACTACACTTTCAGAGTAATTTTAGCTTTCAACAGGACATTGACATTTTCGTTGAGATGAGCTTTATAGTCATGTACTAATAATAGATAGATTGGTAAAAATAAGAATGATATGTTCCTTTGAATGTCGGCGGCATTAATTAATATTCTGGGTCACAGTTATTGTGTATTAAAACAACTTTGTTATCCTAGATAGAAAGATAACATAACTGCTGTTGACATGCCGGAAAGAACCAAAGCTCTCTTTGACCCACAGCTGGCCATTAAATCTGCAATAAAAATGCATTCTATCTGTTTGCTATCACAACTTTGCTACGGTCGTAAATTACCGACTGTATGGGGCTTACAGAGGTCATTGTTCTAAGACATCAAGTAGGATGGTGAGGCTTTCCCTGGCGGAAATGGCAGAGTATTATGAAAGTTTCGGAATCACTGAAAAAGAAATTAACATTTCCCCGTACTTGAAAGTTGAAGTGACAAGCTGTCGTTGTCGATATATTTCCTAAGCCTTCCACTTATGAAGTGAATGTTTCTCCAAAGCATCACTTAAACACCCTAAGCCAAGTTTTGGGTGTATTTACAACATACATGTGAAACATTAGGTCAATAAATGCAAAATCTCTCTCTCTCCAGTGTGGTAAGGACAACACTTGGCCCACACCCTGGCACGGAATGTCTGTTACTGTTTCTGTTGTTCTTGCTGAATTCCTTATTGTTGCTGTTGATGTTGTTGTTGTTGTTGTTATTATTGTTGTTGTTGCTGTTGTTGTGGTTGTTGTTGTTGTTGTTGTTGTTGTTGCTGCTGTTGCTGCTGCTGCTGCTGTTGCCGCAATTGAAATTGTCATCGTCGTTGCCGTGTCTATTATGGGTGTGATTTTTCTTATTGTTCATTCTGCCTGTGATATGGTTGTTTGTTAGCCCAACGTGTCCCTGCTGCTTTTGGAGGTTTAGTCAGAGTTGTTTTGGATGCATTCGTTATGTTGTTGTTGTTAATACTTCATGGTGTTTTTAGTATCCCTCTTAAGTGCAACTACAAAACAATGTAAAAATGCTCAAACCACATTACGATTATACGCTGCACGATAGCATTGATGCCATTCCCTGCTGAAATAGCATTCATTAATTTATTTATTCATTTATTCATTCATTCATTTGTTCATTGATTCATTCATTGAATCGTTCTGCGTTCATATCTCCATATATCCGCACAGTAATATTCTCTTTCATTCATATTCCCTTTCATTCCATTCATCCAATCCATGATTGCAGCAACCTCCAAAAAAATTCTCTTTGTTTTACTCACTCTGTCTTTCCAGATCACCCCTGCGACCCACAACCAGGCCAGGGCATGACAGCCTTTTCAAGAATAGCAAATACCTCCCATGCCGTTAAGCTAACTTCCACATCCATTGATCTTATTCATTTAGCCTCCCTGGTCTGTGAGTAGCCTGGCCTTTAATGTATTCACCATCAATGGTTAAAGCCGTCTTTATCTGATATTTCACTTTATACAGTTCAGTCACAGGTTTTTTCCTACACTCACGGGCTGAAGGATGGCAATACCCGCCCCATCACAAAAGCGGTCAAACGTGTCCGTTATAATGCAAAAGAGGTGAGGCGAGGTGGGGTGGGAGGGGGCAGGGGGGGAGAAGGACTCTACGGCTCTGGCTGCCTGGTCGTTTAAGGTGGCATGAGAAATTCCTCAGCTGTCGCCTGGAGTTCACTTTCATGACATTTGCAGATTTAGGAAATGTCTTCCTCAACGCCTCTTTGACACAACTCTTTAATACTCCAGGCAGTTGTCATTTTCCTCACTTTCTTTCTCCGTGTTCCGATAATTGCTTTTCCAGAGTGCTGGTCTGATCAAGACAAGAATTCAAAGATGTTCCACGACGATAATATAATTGTCGGCTTTGTCCTTGAGGGGGGCGGGGATGATATAAGAGACTCCAATTTCATTGGTTCTACCTCGTTATATACAGCTGTGGGAGAATGCAGTGTTGCGATGCTGTGTTCTTGCTGTCGATGTTGTTGTTGCTGCTGCTGCTGTTGTTGTTGTTGTTGATGGTGTGATGGTACTGTTGTTGTTGTTGTTGTTGTTGTTGTTGTTGTTGTTGTTGTTGTTGTTGTTGTTGCTGTTGTTGTTGTTATTGTGTTAACATGTACAATACATACAATTCTAAATATAATTTGACCAATCTGACTTTTACTTTCGGAGCCTCCGGCGAGAGGTGAGAGGCAGAGAGTCACCTCTGGGACACCATGAGTGCCAAAGCAGATCTCTACTCTCTTCTGGAAAATATGCCCGGTCCAAAACTGTTGCACAAGAGAGAGAAGGGAATGGGAGTTGTCAAGGCATAATATTCTCTCCCTTGTTCTCGTTCCTTTCACTCTCCC
>JAWQUT010000005.1:4396285-4415625 GCA_033807755.1 Ellobium chinense
GAGGGGGAGGGGACGAGACAGTGTCAGTGCTGTATCTAGGTACTACCTACATCTTTGCCACTTTCTCCTTCCCCCTGCTACCTCCTCCCACCAAGCCCTCATCCGCAAGAGTATTGGTTGAATGGCACTTCCTTCCATCTTGCCATGTCACCAAGACAATAGTAGTGCTTAGACCGTTCGCTTTGGGGGAGGTAGAGGTGCGGGGGGTTTCGGGGGCGGATGCCATTAAGAGTTGGGGGTGGGGAGGGAAGAGGAGGGGTGAAAAGGCAGTGAAAGGATTGGGGACGCTGAGACTGACACAAAACTGACGACGTGGGTCGCGGTACTGAGATGCTGGTCAGCTCGAATAATATTTTGAGATATGGAACCAGTATTTTCATCTCTCAGTCTAGATTGACACTAACGAGACAAAAAGGCTAAGTAGCTTGAGCATACC
Organism: Ellobium chinense; assembly: GCA_033807755.1. Taxonomy (NCBI): domain Eukaryota; kingdom Metazoa; phylum Mollusca; class Gastropoda; order Ellobiida; family Ellobiidae; genus Ellobium; species Ellobium chinense. The sequence continues at coordinate 4,396,722 of JAWQUT010000005.1, forward strand.
GTGCTGGCACAGAACGAATGAGGGGGGGATGAGGGGAAAGGAGAGGGCGGGGTGGCTAACATTTATGACAGTGTGGAAATGGACGTTACAGGAAAGATAAAGATCATAGCATGAAGACTGTCATGCCTTATACTATTTTGAGTGAGTTAATTAGCTTCGCACGCCATTTTGAATCTCTCACTTAGAGAGCAACAATAATAATAATAACATGATAGATGATGAGTGGGGCTGAAGGAAGGCTATTGGTGTCTTTCGAAGTAATTTGTGTGTGTGTGTGTGTGTGTGTGTGTGTGTGTGTGTGTGTGTCTGTGTCTGTCTGTCTGTCTGTCTGTCTGTCTGTCTGTCTGTCTGTCTGTCTGTCTGTCTGTCTGCAAATAGGGACTTGGCCCAGAAGGAAGAAGAATTTTATTTTCTTGGTAAAAGATGTAAAGAAGGATGTGAGCAAAAAGGGAAAAGGAGATTTCAGAATGAGGTGCGACCCAAAGGTAAACGTACGTATACGATCGCACCTCAAAAAAATTCTAACAAAAGGTTTTTCAACCGTTTACGGTCCAGGTGGGTGTGGTGAACAACAGGAAGTTAGTCTATAAAGGGGAGCAATTATTCAGTTGCCAGTAATTCTTTATTAGTTAATCAGATTTCAGTGATTTTATTGTTATAATAAATAAGAGGAAATGAGCCGTTTTACACCCAAAATGTAATACACAGTGACACTAGTAATACGTCATGAGAGGAAAGGAGGATTGAGTGAACTCGAATTCTCAATATGNATATATATATATATATATATATATATATATATAACATACGAATCGTAAGATCTTAAGGATGTGGGTTTTGTACTCAGTTACAAAGAAGACTCCTCCTCTGACGGTTTAAGAAGTAAACAGGTTTCTCTTTGACTGATATAGCTACATTGTTCTGTGCATCCAATATGTTCAAATTATATCCCGAAAAGCTTCCATGTAGGCTGAATGATTACATCGCAGCAATACTGTCGCCAAGACATTGCCACACAATCAGAGGCATTTATTACGGGGGATAATAAGGGAAATCCCATCCATCCTGTCTTGCTCACGTTTATTTATTGTTTGAGGTTTATGTCAAAATTAAGGGGGTGGGGTTATATTTGTGAGATTAGATCCTACATTATAGTAAGCAGTGTACATATGAGCATAGGGATTGGTAGAATAAACCTTTAGAACGATTTCGGGATAATATGAAAAGTCTAACTGCCATATTAACAAGCCCACAGCTCTGGCCATTTGAAGCTTATTTCAGAATGAACGTATCTTTAGGACATATTTGTGTGCAAAATCACCAACGTTGGTACGCAAATGTTTTCTGTTCAGCATTCAGCTTCTGATAAAGTAGGTAGACATTCTTTCTTGGATATTATGCCATACCATGTTGTTTACTACATTTTCGGTGTTTCAGGATGACAAATTATGATTATAATTATTTCTTCAGTTCGCAATCCATAATATTATATAATAAATAAGTATATGATATTATATAGTTGTTGTTATTATTATTATTGTAATCTTTGAATGGCAGTTAAGAGAAGTTCCGGACCTCAGATTTTGGTAGATTTTCTTCCTAGCATTCACCACGTCCACCGGGGCCCAAAACCGTTGAGAAACCTTTTGTTAGAAGTTTTTGGGGGTTGGTTTGTTGTTTTCATATATCTACCCGACTATGTGTGGACTATGGAGTGTATAACGGGATTTTAAAAAGAGGGAGAGAAAAGAAGGAAAAAGTATATATATGAGGAAAGTATACAGTTGGAGGTTCATGAGGGTCGGAGGGTGGTGGGGACAACAGTATGCGACAATATAAACAGCCTGAAAATCGTGCTATTGTCTTCTCTTTGTTATCTATTCGTCTGAGTATCTCTGGTACAAGGATTAACTATTCACTGCTGAGAAGATTAACCCTGGGATTCATTTCATCAGATGGGGAATGACCACTATCAATTATTATACTAACACTGCCTCCTCTGTTTGAGAAAGCAATGAAAGGGCTGAAAGGCTGAAATGTAAGCTAATCTGTACTGAAGCCGATACCATGGTTGCTTAAACTTCGTCAATACCCAGAGGAAAGCCCAGGCTCATTCATTTTAATGAGACTTTTAGTTTTGGAAGTGAGACAAAGATCATATTAAAAACTCTGTTTCGCTACTGAATGGTAGAATGCAGTTACGTTTGTTTTGATTTTTGCCTTTACTTTCTGAAATCTTTAGCCAATGAGCTGCAATGTCAAAGCTGATGAAATTTCCCAGTTCGGTAAGTGATACTTGCTGATAAGAAAGACTGACATGGCGGAGAAGGAGAAGAAGGAGAAGAGGTTGGGGGAAGGAGGGGGGAGGGGACATGAAGGGCCTGTATGGAAGAAATAGAAACACAGATGATGGGGATACTAAGAAATTAAACAAGAGATTTTGGTCATATTCTCCATGTCACTTTCAAATGGATGGTGCACAGAGTGGGCGTGACTGAGGTAGATTACTGCAAGGTGTTGAGAAGCCTCGGCAGTACCAATAGCATTAAGTACATACCCCACACGGCGCAACAATGTCCCTGGTGATGGGCCTTACAATGCAATCAACAGCCTTAATTTGGTCTAAATATGTATGAGGATGGAACAGAGGAATGTGCACAGACAGACATGGGGTTTGAAGAAGTCAGATAGGCGATGTGCGCGTACATGCCACTGCAATCATGATGCAGCTTGGATCAAGTGGATCAGTGTATGAAATAATGTCAAGCCGTCATGCTGACAACACGGACAGAATATAATACATTTCACACACGGGGTCTCAAGATGTGAGTGGACTTAGCGAGAGGTTTAACTGAATTAGTAATCTGGACATTTATCGTTACAATTAAAGTGTTTTGACCATCCAAAAAGACTCTACACCGCTCATATCACCACCATCACTGCCACCGCTACCGTCACCATCACCATCACCATCACCACCACCACCAACAACAACAACAATAAACAACGACAACACAACGACAACAACAACAACATTGTGAATTGATAATTACCATTGCCACTATCATTGCCTTCCTGCTGCTGCTGTTAATGTTACTGCTACTGTTGCTGCAGCTGCTATAACAACAACAACAACAACAACAACAACAACAACAACAACAACAACAACTACTACTACTACTACTACTACTGCTATTTCTTTTTAATGTCACAGAATGAGCTACCATACGTTGCAGCAACTGCAGCAGCAATAACGACACCAAGAACTGCTTCTATTACTACTGTTCCTATCACTCCTCCCTCTTCTTCACCTGCTCAAGAAATACAGTGAAATGTGTGGAAAGGGAGAAGGTGTGAAGTGAAGATTATTCCTCTTCGGCGAAAACTGTAGGAGTAGTTGTTGACTGTTTCTTTAGCAAGGTACATATTTATACATGGTAGTTGCAGCAACATCAGCAGCAACAGTAACAGCAGCAGTTATTGTAGCAGTGCGCAGTTTACAACAGTAGTAGTAATAGTGGTGGTTGTTGCCGTCGCAGCATTAGTCGTATTCACAGCAGCAGCAATAAAGTAGTAGTGGTAGTAGTGGTGGTAGTACTGATTAGGAGTAGTAGTAGTAGTAGTGGGTGGAGGAGGGGTAATATTGGTGTAGTAATAGATGACATAGTAGTAGCAATAGTTTTAGTACTCTCTGAGATAGTGGTGGTAGATGCAGTGGTGGCAGTAATTGTAGAGGTGGTGGTAGGGGTGGTGGTAGGGTAGTTCAGGGTCCTATATAATGTCAGCACATTTTTATTGTGACTAAAGTTGTTGCATTCATTAGTGGAGCATAATGTTCTCTGTTTTAGAGAATAGCTTTCTGGTTCCCAATAAAGGCAAGCCACTCCAGCGAAAAACTGAACTATCTGTGCAGGCAATTAGTATGAAACTAAAAAGCAGATGGAAACTCATACATATTCAAGGACAGGAAGGTTAACAGGTGAGAAATGATAGAATTGAGTGCAGGGAGATCATAAATCGCAAATAATATCAATGACGAGAAAACAAAGCTCATTGGCATCATGTAAGTTTAGGGGCGTAGCGAGGATGCATTTTTGGAAATCTAGCACTTATATCCTATCGTTGCTTGTTTGGTTTTTGGTGGGGGTGGGAAGGGAAAGGGCAAGATTTAGACAATAGTAACTGAATTTTTTAAAATTGGTTTTTGGCACCAAAAGAGCCAAATCTGGCATCCTTGGTACGGTCTAAACTATTAACATCTCGTATCCGAAAGAAAAAAAACAACTGGAAGTCGTGCAGGGAGATCTTGTGTAACAAGAAACACAAAAGGCCGTCAGAACAGCGGATAAGCAAATTTTTCCCTCAGATTATTTGCTACCTTTTTTTAAAAGTTTCCCTCTTTACATTTCCTTTGGATACATTGCACTGTGGCTATGGGACCGCTGAATCTGTCAGACAGTGTGTAGGCTCTCAGATTATCGGCGAATACAACTATCTCCCGTTGACAAAAATCCTACTGTCAATGCTTGTAAATGGCTCCTAGGTAAAATGGGACGAAGGTGATGTTTGAACATTTTAGAAAACATTAAGATTAAGTAAACTGTATTAGACATATAGATAGATTTTTGGTAATCTCAGATTCATAGATTACATGGACGCTACGTCCCTGTGTAAATTTCTTTCAGGATCTCATTATCGAATCTGCAAAACTCTGGGATCTCAATCCAAAGAATAACCGTAAGTGCAAGAAGTTCAGTGGCCAAAGTCTCTCTCTTGCACTAAACAATAATTGCTCCACAGGTAAGCAAAGACAAAATAAATGCAGTATATATACAGCTGTAGACTGGAACTGCCACTAACGAGGTACTTAGTCCTCTGTAGTGGAGATACTTGTTTTATATTCGCTATCCGGTTCAGAGGGTGGTGTTTTTTATTGCCTTTTTCATGTTTGTCTATCGTCGGCTACTTGTGCTCTTTGAGAATTGCAACGTATTCCAGGTAACACAATGTTTAAATTTCCTATAGGCAATTTAATACATGAATATTCGCCACTTCTTTGAAGCATGGAAAATGTGCGATTTAAAGTGGTTGCGATTGACAGAAGCTGCTGTTTTTTTGTTTCAATTCTCTGGACCTACACCGCGATTCCAAGGTGTTGCGATTAAATGAAGTTGAGTGTACAGTTCTGGAGTCTTTCGTGAGTGATGTTGGGTAGTTACCTCCCTCCTTGAGTGCTAAACGGCGGTCGAAATTTAAAAAAAAAACAATTAAGGTGATGGAATAGCAAGAATTTTCACTCTGCTTGGGTGCGTTCGCTCACGCTGTGCCCTAAATAGGTTAAACGTCGGATTGGGGACGCTTTGTTTTTTTTTTATGCACAGATTAACGAGGAGGGAGATAGCTAAACATCTATTCTGATCTCAATCCTCTGTTAATTTCGGCAATATTGCTGTTGTTTTACAAATATATATTGAAAAAAAATGCTCAAATGTGTGACATCGAGAACGGGCGATGATACCACAGAATATAGTCACATTACTGAAAAAGGAAGTATTATTTGTCGTTATGCTTGGTGGATGTTTGGCGAGTGACTGGATCACGGTTTAGATGTGAAAATTCAAAGAAAGCAAATAATAAATTTGTAATGATCACTTCCCGTTGTGTGGCTTTTCAACGACACAGAACTGCGTTCAGCATCACCGATAATGGGAAAAAAATGCCAGACAAAATCGATATTGTAGAGAGACTATGATTACATCATCTGAAATGGGAAAGTGGTATGGTTTAGTGGAAGATTACCTTCTGGATTTTATCATTATAACTGCAAGTGCATGAATCTGTGAATTGGCAATTTAGTCACCCATGATCGCGTTCAGAGAAAGGCTGAGAATAAACAACAACTGAAAAAATGATTGTACATCAAGAACATTGATCTGTGCTGTCTCGATCATCATACTCATAATTGCATTACCAAATACGTCATGCATAACAGGATTCCTCTTGTGTTAAGATCCCATTCAAAGAGTTGGGTTTTTCTGGCTTTGACGTTATCGTTCGGCAGATGCTGCTGTTCATCGTCCAGTACAAACGTCAATGGACAGCCAGATCTATTGGGACATCCGGCACTTTGATCATTATTGCCGTTGATTTTCAACATATGAAATGAGGTAATAGGCGTAAGCAGAGGTGGATTTAAGGTTTGCGAAGCCCTTGGCGAATGAAAGGTGCAAAAAGGTGTAGGGTTTCTTTCATGACAATATTTAAGATAACTCTCTCTCTCTCTCTCCCACCTCTCTCTCTCTCTCTCTCTCTCTCTCTCTCTCTCTCTCNTCTCTCTCTCTCTCTCTCTCTCTCTCTCTCTCTCTTTGTCTCTCTCTTTCTCTTTCTCTTTCTCTCTGTTTCATTCCTACCACCTTTTTCCCCTCCAAACAATTAATTTTCTCACCCTGTAGTGCGGGATCCTCTACTAGTGCGGGGTCCTGAAGAGGCAGCGTGATTGTGTGGCTCGTTAGAAGTTCTCAGAAACTGAAGACTGTCAAGTCTAAGTTTGTGGGTTCGATTCACGGGCTGGACAGTTTATGCAGTAGTGTCCTTCGTAAAGACCTCATTTACTCCCATTTTCCCCACTAGACTCAGTTCTGAATAAGTACCTGGCCTTCGAGCCAGGGACAGGGGCGCTGCATTGCGACGACTAGCAATTACATTCTGATGGATTTTGTTTATGATATAATAATAGTGATGTGTACTGTGTGTATGGTTATGTATGAATCAAAATAAATGTATTACACTGCATGGCTTCGCGAAAGGAATAGCCAATGGGGCAAATAAAGGTGTATTTCATCTTATCTTTTTTTGTGTGATACCCATCGTGACCATACTGGCCGTACGTTAGATAGGAGTGTTAAAAAGAAAGGAAGATTTTAGGAAAATGCTTACGTTTAAACTACCCTGCGGCACAGGACATGGTGCCCTGCCCTGGGAGAAATAGAACAGGAGAAGAATTTTGATTTCCTCTGTTTAAAAGCCCTCTTAATTGTATAAATGAGCCTAAGCAAGAGCCTGAGATGGATCTTAAGAGATTGACACTCAGTAGGGCATACCCTCATTCAAAGCCCACTTGTGACAAGTTCAAACAAATTAATCACTCTGCATATGACACTAAAAGCCACCAGACTCTGCTTACAAAAGGCATGGCATCTACTTGTCTTGAAAGAAAGACGTGCGTGATAACTGCCCATAAAACTTTCTCGCTTTTTCAGCTAGGAGGCTGCCTCACGCATCTTTACAATGCCATTAAAGAGAGACCGCCTTAAGATCAATTGTTCCCATTATGCTCCACAGAAATAAAACTGTCCGCTCCGTCTTTCTTATGAAGCCTCAGGAAGGCACACTTCACTAAATGCATTAGCAACAAGAATCTCTTTAAGATGAAAGGCAAGAAAGTTCGCCTCAATGCCAATGGCTCCTAATACATTTTGAGGAGGAAAATCCACTAGCTTGGAAAGCTATTGTTTTAAATTTCCTGTTGTCTGCTTTCAATAACTTATTGCTGAGACGCTCGTACGCATGTCTAAATCTAAATTTAACGTCTTTACACCTAAGCTTTTACGTGTCATTATATTGTTCGTAAATCGTTGGTCTTGGTATCCCAGGGACACTTCAGAACTAGTACTACTAATGACTTGGGCTGACCTCTTCTCCGCTATCCATCTTCTTCTGTATGTATGAATACATCAGACTAACAGAGGACATTTATAACGGATCCTCGTTTCAAGTGAAGACAGCAAGGGGGTTAACTAATAAAATTGAACGCCTGAAGGGGGTCATCCAGGGCTGCCCTTGGTCAGTAATCGTATTCGAACAAGGTATCGATAAATGGTTGCGATGGATCGAATACCCATACATTGCCCAAGGTATGACGAGAAGAAATCTAACACCTGTCCAAGGATATGTTGATGANTTCCTGTTGTCTGCTTTCAATAACTTATTGCTGATACGCTTGTACGCATGTCTAAATCTAAATTTAACGTCTTTACACCTAGGCTTTTACGTGTCATTTTATTGTTCGTAAATCGTTGGTCTTGGTATCCCAGGGACACTTCAGAACTAACACTACTAATGACTTGGGCTGACCTCTTCTCCGCTATCCATCTTCTTCTGTATGTATGTGTGTATGTGGGTGGGTGGATGAGAGAAGGAGAAAGAAAAAAATAGTGTGTGCAAATCAGTGTATACATGGGAGTATCTGCACACATGAGCATTTTTCTTCATGAATTTCTGTAAACATCCATTGTAATCACTGTAACAAAAGCACATTTCCCCTGTGGATGAATAAACGTATCTTATCGTATCGTAGCATATCGTACCGTATCGTATCTTATCTTATCTTGTCTTATCTTATCTTATCTTATCCTATCTTATCTTATCTTATCTTATAATAATAGGAATAATATATTAAATCAGTATCCAAAGACTCAGCTTGCATGTATGGCCATCGATTTTTCTTCTAAAGTACACAAATGATAGCGTATGGTAATTACACGGCATATGTAGTTTGCCATGCCAATACTTTGTTATAACATGTCAAGAAGGTCTCCAGACAGATTGTGTCTTATCACAGTCCATTATCCACTGTAATCAAAGAAAAGTTCACCAGGTCAAGCCGGGAAGTAACCCTCCGTGATTATGTACAGACTTATCTGAGACAACATTCACTGTGGCTGTTTAGTAATATCACTGATTGTATATTGGTTTGCCAGTGATTGAGCTGCTTGGCGACAGGACATGGGAAAGGTTTTTGCAGAGGGGAGATTTAAGCTGAGACAAACTGCCAGGGAAAGACAAGCACCGTGTGTTAATGAGACTTGATAATGTACTGTGCAATATTTTGATGTAGGGGAAGACACATGTCATTGCTGGATATAATCACTGGGTTGGTGTCCCCGTGTATCACTTTATACCACAGTGATATTGCAAGAACTCCTCAATAACTTTACACTGGCCTGTTCCGCTCTCCAGCGAGACCACACATACTAAAATACTTTTCTTATTGAACACACAAAGAAGTTATAATTTAACAACACATACTAAGGAATCACACACTGATACTTCCAAATGTTAGTTTAGTGACACTATATACTCAAATCTTGGTCGCGTTGCCTCATACAGCCAGGGTGTCGACTGTTCACAACTGCACAGGGTAAATATACACACTCTCTCTCTCTCTCTCTCTCTCTCTCTCTCTCTCTCTCTCTCTCTCTCTATGGAGACTTAGGAATAAAGTTCCACTGTCATAAAATTAGATTTTTTTAAAAAAATGTTGCTTCTGTAAGTTGCCTTGTTGCCATTGTTGCCACGGTATGAAATAAAATGCCTGATTCCTTACAGGGATGCCAGAATAATGAGTTGCATGCACAAAGCATTCTGACTTTTTCATCAATGAACGTGTGTCCATTCGGGAAAGCCTCTAACCATCAGTGTAGGCATTGGAAGAGCCCCATGGTATTGTCTCCAAATCATGCATAAACCTAAATCTTAGCCTAAACCATCCTGAGCAAGGACTTTGAAAAGTCTGCTTTATCTTCCTTAACCGTATTCCTAACCATAGCCTAAATCAATCTATATAATGCGGGATGTGCCCTGATATATTGCCTAAGAAATGTGCTGGAGCTCCGAGGTCAACAGAGTGCAATGCAGCGGCTTTCCAATGACATAATACGCAACTCTCTATTTTAATGACATCTGCAGGATTTTCTTCAACTATTCTTTTCGCGAATCATCGCTCAAAATTAATTACCAGATACTGTGATTAAAATCTCGACGTTCTGCAAATTGATCTTGGGCCCGTCCAATCTCTACATAATGTCCATATAAAGAATGTTTAACCCCTGTCGTCCGTAAGAGGTCGATTTTTAGCCAAACTTCCATTAAATCCTCATATAATCTTTTCTGGGACGTGTGAATTTGTGAAGGTTCGTTGAGACAGGGAGTCGTCATGTGATATTCGTGGCCTCGTTTATCTTATTGGCCTTGACCACAAGACTCCCTCTTAACCCAATTTCAGAAGTGCATTGATAATATTTTTGAGAAGAGACTTTCGAATTGCAACAGAAAAGACTCTGGGGGTCACCGAAGTTGCACAAAGATAATATTCTTTAAAGTGAGGTATTGCAAGGGCGTCCTCACTGCAGCAGCACAGAATATCTGAGATTTAGCTCAGAGGACGCTGACAGCCTAAAAACCTTGGATGTTCTCTATCTAACCTAGATCTACTATTATACCGTTTTTTAAGCTGTGTACCTAATATCATGTCATAAAATGGTTATTGTTGTTGTCATCGATTAGTTGTCCCTTCATTTGCTGTGTTTGTATGTTTATTTATTGCTCCAGGATTGAGTCATTAAATATTACTGTTTGTGAGAATGACATACATAATTCATGTATAGCCAGCCACAGCCGTTTATACAGGTTTATCGTGATGGAAAATCCACCGAAGGCAAAATGTCATTAAGCATGGTAAAACCAGAAACTCAGTCAAGCTGTAACACGCAGATTCATGGTCTGAAGAAATAAAAAAAAAAAACTACTTAACGACTAATTTTTAAGAAATACGGTTCAGATGCAAGACAGACCCTATGCTAAAATTAGAATTACGTCTGAGATCGTTAGCTTCTAGGACATGGGGAATTCTCGTAAGTGTTTTTGTTTATTTTCTTTACTATTTTCATTACGTGATTAGTAGTTACAAAGTATTGCCGATTGATGAGTATTCAACAAAAACGCCCCTGGCGTGTGTTACGTAGAATCTCTTTTCATGACTTGAATGTAGCGCCTTTTGGTGACGTAGTGTCTAGACATGACGTAGCTTAGTTGACATGGAATGTAAAAATCCTTGTCAGTATCAGTTATCACATGTCTTGGTTTAAACCAGACATCTCACACTAAAGAAAGTTTACTGAAACGAGAAATGTGTGCCTACCCAAAAGAAGCAAGAAACACCGTGCTGACATCAGAATCTAGTCTAGTCACTGATCAGGTGTCGATTTTGCACCAGGGCAGGGCAAATAAACATGAATGGATCAATCAATTATTTTACATGTTAACTTATTCCCTCAACAGAACTCATGATTGTTTATGTCACCCGCGTGTCGTGAATGTTACAAGTATACTAAGCTTTGGTAGGGGTCTCTCTATGGGTATGTATGTGTTGGTGGGTTGGGGGTGTGCAGTCGTAAAAATATTTCATTATGCATGATGTCATCATGATCATCAATGATGTGCCCTTTTATGAGGCATTTGTCTTGAAAAGTGAGGATGGAGTAAAAATTCAAAACTTCACGTTTTGTGGGTTGTTTTTTTTATTTTCTGGTCCGAAAACTTATTCCTTGCTGGCAATAGTTTCTTGTTTACATTATGAAGGACACCCATAAATTTAATGTTCAGGGGTGAAATGAGTTCACCACCTATCGAAATGATTGCAGGCAGATAACGGGAAAAGGTCTTCGCAAAGGAAAGGTCAGTTTGATATAAACTGCTACAAAAAGACAAAGGAAACAAAAAGGTCACAAAACATTACCTCCTACAAGAAAGCAGCAGCTGCCCTAAATATTGTCATTCTGATATGGGCCGTCACGCCCACTTAAGTCATTGTTCGACCGGTGCTCATGAAACTGGCCTCTGAGCACAATTTATTGCCATTGTCTGGCGGGTGTCTGGCCAAGATTACTGGTAGCAAAATAAAAAAATCAGAAGGGTTAAAGAATGTGATCTTTTGTTGGAAATCTTTGTACTGTAATTATTGCGACAAAAGGTTTAATATAAGGCAGGAGTTTCATCATGAGTGTGAGTAATAAATATGGTTGAATATGATTGCGCTCTATTCGCGCTCGAATGGATCGTTTGTTTAATGGACATGACAGGGAATAAATTTTAAGAAAAGCAAAGAAATGATGTACTAGTCCATCCACAGATAATAAAACACAATCAACTCAAAATTTGCTGCCTGCTCTAGCTCGCTTGCGTCCTGGCCTAAAGTGTGTCCGTGTGGACCCGTATTCTGCGTTTTCAAAAGTATTCCAAAAGTGGTTAATGGATAGACCATTCTAAATTAGTGAACTCCAACAAAGCGCACTTCCGATTTAAGCGAAATGTAAATAGTAGTATGATTGCGTCATCCAATCTTGGTTCCGAAAGTCAAAGATGCATCAACCAATAAAAGCCAACGTAACGGACCGTATGACCCACACATATTCCTCTGACAATGAGAAAGCGGAAAACAGAAGTAATGACCGTGCATACATAATACCTGAGAGTTGTCTATTGGGTTGATGCCACTGAATAAAAAACACAGGCCTGCTTAACACTTCCTCCTCTAAAAACTGGGAATCCAACAGATGCTACAACATGACTGTGCTTGTGCAGGTGTTTCTAACATACAAATTACGGAAGGATAAAAGATTAGCATTTACATTCAGACGCATGGTTAGGTCTACACAAACTCAAGGTGCGTTGTCCGGTCTAGTGTGCTCTAGACCAAATGAGGCTTACAGGGGCTTTAGAAGCGATGGGAATGAGGTGGCTGAGAGTGACAAGTCTTAATCTAGTCAAAGTGTTTTCTCGGGATTTATTTTGAATCAGACCTGGGTTCATTCACAGGAAAAGTATTCATGGTTATGTCAGACTGCAGAGTCTAGGGATACGCCCACACAGGTGTGTCTTGTACAAAATGCATACCGAGCTGCTATTTGAGGCTTATTATTGATGCCCTATGAGTCGAGTCATGTTGATATATTGTGGCTTCAAATTCAAAGAGAATGCTTTTGAAGATAATTGACTTGATTAACTCTGCATGTTGAACGTTAGCAAGGTTGCATTTATCACCGAGGCACTTCTATAATTTTTACGACGGTAAAAGACCCCATCGTTAATGTACAAACTGTTGAGAGTGCCACTTAATTTATCCACATGTATCAATTTTGAAGGGGGCGAGGAGTGAGGGTGGAGGGGGACGGCAGAGACTAATCAGAGAATAAAAATTTTGGAAAGAAGGCCAAGTCTTTGATGGAATGTAATAATTACAAAAGTTCAATACAACACTGCGTCTTCCTAGACGAATACCCACAGAGTTAAAAACAAAAATAATAGAAGTAGAAGAAAAACATAGACGCTTCAAGAGGGTTAGAACATAATTTTTCGCTGGTAATCGATGTACTGCATTTTGGTCCCCTAACTTAACAAAGAAAACTTTGAGTTTAAAACACTGAAATGAGCCGGTCAATTAGTCCTGTAAACAAGACGTTTAGATAGTATTGAGTATTACACAGACACATGCCCACCTACCTCGTGTTAAAAGAAACATCCAAAGAGAATGGTGATCCCGTAGTCCCAGTAAGCACAGAAAAGACAGAAGTCTGCCAGTATCCTGACTTAGTAAATTGAGTCTTATGTACTCCCTGGCCTAGTCCACCAACAGCTCCATGAGATTGCCAGTGTTAAACCCAAGTGTTAAGTGAAAGTCACCTCTTCCAGGCTACTACCCAAATGACGTTAAGAGTCTGACAGCGTTAATCTGACTGGCTTATATAAGCGTTATTATATTTTGAGGAGATTATAAGGTTGTGCAGTGGAGGTGCGCAGTGCGCAAGACTTTTCATGAAAGGTGGTAGCAGTGATGGTGGTGGTGGTCATTGTCTATTAGTAGTGGTGATAGTAGTAATAGTAATAGTAGTAGTAGTTATTGTTGTTGTTGTTGTTGCTGTTGTTGTTGTTGTTGTTCTTCTTCTTCTTCTTCTTCTTCTTGTTGTTATTGTTGTTGTTGTTGTTCTTGTTGTTGTTCTTGTTGTTGTGGAGGCAAAGCAAATTTTTTTGTTTGGGTGTAATAATTACGTAAGTATAACAAGTCAGCAGTGCTGAATCTACTTCGAAAAAATATTCAAAGTCAGTAGTAATTACAGTAGTGGTAGATATAGCTGCAGTAGTAGTAGGAGTAGTGATAATAGTAGTGGTAATTATAGTCGTAATAATAATAGAAGTAGTTATAGCATCAGTAGTAGTAGTAGTAGTAGTAGTAGTAGTAGCAGTAGCAGCAGTAGCAGCAGTAGCAGCAGTAGTAGTAATAATAGCAGTAGTAGTAGTAATAGCAGTAGTAGTAGTAGTAGAAGCAGTAGCAGCAGTAGTAGTAGTAGTAACGGAAGTAGTAGTAGGAAGCAGTAGTGGTAGTAGTAGTGGTAGTAGTTGTAGAAGTAGAAGTAGAAGTAGAAGTAGTAGTAGTAGTAGTAATAGTAGTAGTAGAGTAGTAGAAGTACTAATAAGAGTAGAAGATGTATAGCAATAGAAGCTTCAGAAGCAGTAGCTGTAGTACATGTGGTAATACTAGAAAAAGCATTGACGTGTGAGTAATCGTAACAGATAATAACAGGTGGTGAGACCCTACGCTGACCTACTGTTCACAAGTCTTTGATTTTTTTTGTTGTTGGGAACACAAGGTGCTCTGTCTGTTTTTTCGGTATGTTCAGGAGCCTGTTGTAGACGCGGGCGTCTTGGGTTGATTGGGCCTCAATGTAACTGGCGGAACAAAGGATTACAACACTGTAATTACTGTCCAAGTATTTTCCTACATGGTTTGCCGTATACAGCTTTTGAGGGGTAGCGTGACGAGAAAGTATCATGAACCAGTCAGCCATGAATATAACTAAGTTTGTAACTGTTTGTAGGGCAAATAGCTTGCGTCAATAATAATAAGACTAAGAGTAGTTGGTAGAGCTGCTTTTGAAAGTTTCCAAACGGTGTCTATCACCATCTTGCATCATCCATGATTATTACATTTATAATCATAAACTATTTATCTTTTGTGTTTCCGAACCTTCCGGTTAAATGTATGTACTGGAAAGCGACAGTTTCATCCAAAGTTTAAAATGGGCCGTATTGTCTATAACATCACAATGCAAAATGTCGGCCTCTTGACTAGCGATTACAGGCATGTGAAAAGAGCCGCCCCTGAGTTAATTATAATAGTACGGTATGATAAATAAGGAAAAGACGAAGTTTAAATAGACTTTTTGAGTATTAGGGTCCAAACACAAAAATCCCTATGCCTGTAATCAATAGACAAGGCTCTGTCGTTCTGATTTCCAATCCATGTGTTCTGTAAGTTTCAATAGTCATTGAGAGAAATGCAGTAAACGTGCATGTACGGCAATTAAACATTTATATAGGAAGCAGATGTCCATGCTTTGCAATAAAACTTTCGAAATTCATTAAAAAGAAGACTAAAGTGGAGATATGAAGTGCTCCACTGATAATAAAAACTGCGGTTATACTGTATTGCATTCATTCCAGAATCACACTCGGGACGCATTACGGAGAGAAAGAAAATATGCAGCCTGAACATGAACCATGAATTATTCCTTCACACGCACATAATATATACACATCTAACAATATATCTGTGTGGTTTACAAGCTTGAGAGGTTGTAAACATTAATCATTGTTTTGCGTTAAAAAAAAAAGTTTTCAAAGTTACTCAAAGGTCCGCTGAGCATTTGATAAAAGAAGAAGACAGCCATGACAGGAAACATGATTCGTGTGAATTCAGTAGCACACTTCGCATCACAGCGCTCTTTCTCCAATCTTCATCATGAATAAAACATTATGAAACACATGCACATAGAAGCTTCGCAGATCACTAACTTACAGTTCCTCTGAACGTTACGGTAGAGCAAATGAAAATAAAAACAGATAGTATTTCATATATGAAAGCAAAGCCATCTGAGACGAGGCAGTATCAACGGCTATCTGTAGGCAGGAGTTTTTTTCCCGATAGTAACTATTGGATAGTGTAGCTTTAGGCAATGGGCCCAAGCTTTGTAACGAACATTCTAGGAATTCGAGTATGTTATGTCTGAAGTCGTGAAGTTCTTCTACAAGTGATAAAAGGATGCCAACAAGCTTTCTATCGTGAATCGAAAAGCATAGGGTTTCACTGACCAACTTTTCAAAACATCAGAATTACCTCCAGTCCTGCTTGCTTGTACAATGCAGCTTTTCTGTGAAAGATATCGACTCTTGTTGGAAAGAGAAATTTCGAATATGGAATATGTGGTTCAGCAGCCTCTTAGGATTCTATATAGGAGGTTTTTAACATACCTCATCAGTCACCAGCACTGCTTTGACTGTGATAGAGACGAGGCTTGGACTCCTGTCATGCCGACAACAGAAGAGAAACTTTCCGCCAGCAGGATTCAAACCCAGATCTTCTGAATCAAGAGACATGTGTCCAACCTCACAGCCAGCCTGCCGACTAAAGTATCAGCCTTGATGCCTTCACCTTTGTCAATTTCTCAAAATACGTTTTAAGTTAGAAATAACATGAGAACCGCTGACTGTTCTGACTGTTAGAACGTGGACCTGCGCACTCAAGCTGTCTTCAAAGGCTTACCAAGCCTGCCTGGAGGTTAACTTATTATGGGTTAGGGCCCTGAAAAATGTTTAGAAATGTCTGAACTAACAGGCTTAGCGCTTTGCAATGTCATCCTGTGGCTAATCCACACTTGATTTTGGCCTTTGCTTCCTCCATACACAGTAGAAGTTGCTTCTAGTTAAGTTTCTAAATATGGGTACTTCCAAAGAGATTAATCCCAAGCCACCATAAATTCATTAACAGTTCACCTGCTCATTTACAACAAACGCTTCTGTGCATAGGGCTTAGTAGGTATGTGTGTTTTCAGGTCCGAAAATACTGTACCTCGTCCATTGCCCCATGCAAGGATTGTTAATGACTTAGTTACAAAAGCAGCAAAATAAAAGGAGCAGCGAGATCATTTTCCTAACCTTAAATGTAAATGGGCCCTATCGTCAATCGTTTAAAATACTACCTATAAGCCCTACCGTAGGGAAATGAAAATTTTATAGATTTATCTTGCTAAAGCGATAAAGATGTTTTTGCAGGAAGGCTTTTTTTTTTCCTAAATCAAAAAAATTCCCAGTCGACTATAAATCCACGTCAGTTTGAACATTTTGGATTGTGAACCCAGCGGATGTAGGACTGGTTCGGCACGACACGGCGCGGCACGGCACGGCACGGCACGGCACAGACTAGCACGGCACGGCACGTCGCCGCGATATTTGTTCACTTCTCTGTTCCTCATTTTTAAATCGAAGTTAATTTCATCGGACTCAACATGTCACAGCTTGATGTTAATGATATTATTGTACAAGGACAGACATAGAGGTCTGCCCGATGATGGCCATTTCCTCAGCAAAATGGAATTTAGAATTCAATTTTTGCCTTTTCAGCAGTGCAAAAACTTTGCTTTTTTGGGGAGGAAAGATGAAAGAGTTCAGCTCAGCTATTTACTGGGTTCAACACGTGAAGACATAGACCTTCTACAGAACGAATTTTGCTGGACAAAATTGTGGACTTAAATCACTCGTCTATTCCCTCTGTCCTTCACTACCCCGGCACTGTGTATGTAATTTGTCAGTGCTTAGAGGTAAAGCAGTTGGCAACACTCAATTCTTAAACCACCAGGTCGGTCGATTTCACGCACAACTTGTCATGAAGGACACAGTCTGTAATGGTTGGAGGTGTGAATGTAGATCAACTACATGGCGTGAGTGTTCACTTAACAGATAATTCCAAATGACTTAAGGAACAAGAGTACAAACGTACAAGTCAACACAAACCTGGAAAAGTTAAAGCAATATGGCATGAATTATTTACTACCGAGAAGATTGGGCTAGGGGGAGGGGGAGAGGAGGAGGAGGAGGACATACTGTTCGGACACCTGTGGCCGTATGCATAATACTTGCATGAATTAAGGTATTGCGTTAACTATAGTGAACACTACTAATGTTTTGAGAGTTTACTGTGGTTACCAGTGTGCGCTAACTAACGTAAGAATTATACATACGGCCACTGGATATAATATGAGTCATCAGATTTACATAATCTCTTTTAATGGATGGCTTTACCTTGAATTATTATAGTCAACAAAGGAGATATCCGGTTTAACAGACTGGGATCGGACTTGTTTCATTAAGGNNNAGGGGGGAGGGGGAATGGGGACTCTGACAGTGGCTAAATTGTAAATCTTAACAGGACAGATTTTAATAAATATGAAGACAGAGAGAGAGAGAGAAAGAGAAAAGAGAGAGAGAGAGAAAGAGAAAAGAGAGAGAGAGAGAGAAGAGAGAGGGAGAGACAGAGAGAAAAATAGACATCCCAGTTTTAGCAAACACTTTGACCTCCTTAATCACTACCTTGGTCGTGGATGAGTTTTGAGGACTTACAAACTTCTGATCGGGAAACAAAACACACTCAATAAGATTAGATCTTCAGAACTCTTATGTAAAGGATTTAAACCTCCATAAGACTGAACGCAGAAAACATCTATACCTCCATTGTCTTTCCTGCAGCCATTGATCTTGTAATGGAACGACATTATGGTGACACAGCCGGTCAAGAGAGGCAATCAATTACATGGAAATGCAGTTTGTTGTTGTTGTTTGAAAGGAAAGTGAGATCAAAAGAGCGTTCAGATTTCTTAATAAATTTTGGAATAGGTTTATGGGGTGGGGGTGTAGGGGTAGCAAAGAGAATAAGAAGGAAAGAAGTATTGGACAAGGGGAAGGGGAAAGGCTGGAGGAGACTAATGGAAAACAACAGCTTGATGAAAAGGTATTACAAAAAATCAAGATGGAGAAGAATTCTGGACAGCGCCGACGAGAGAAATTAATAATATTGAAAATCTCTTCTGCTGCATCATTTATGACATGGGGTTATCAGACAGGGTTATCATATGGACCAGCGTAAATAGTATTTTTTGGCTTGTTTTAAAGTCTTCGAATAGGCAGCGTGCTCAAAGAGATCATAAATATATCACCACATTGGTGGATCGAGGCGGGG
>JAWQUT010000005.1:4425255-4461168 GCA_033807755.1 Ellobium chinense
AGAATAACATTATGCTGAATGCATCCATAAATAGCGTTCAACATGCAGAGTTAACGTAACTCTTACGATGGTAAGAGATCCCATCGTTCATGGGCAAGTTCTCAGTTGACTCTGGGTCGACCTTATCTCCTCCCATTCCAAACTCTCCGATCTAAGTCAGTAAATGCAAGAGCCGCAAGTGTTGGAGTGACGCTCCTGTTCGGCCATGACAAAATGTTCATGGCGGCTTAACTCTCGTCTCTCCCTTCATTCACGCTTAATTTCTCAATGATTTCCCATGGCTAAACTTCTCCGTTTACATGTTACGACCGCAACAACAGGGGCTTCTGAGAAGGCGTTTCGGGTTCATCAGGGGACGAGGATACTCACGATCAGAGGCGAAGACTGGTCTTTTGACAGGGTAGTCAGGGTCGGAGACAATTTCAGTAAAAAAAAAAATGATCTTGCTACAGAATAGCTAAACTAGCAACACTATTTATTTTTTCTCTTCTGGATGCCAAATTCATATATCGATTGTCAATTGTGTTTTGAACTTCAAAATATAATTTTCATAAAATTTTGCCCTGTCTTAGATTGGAAGATAGTTGATTATATTGTTGGGTTTTTTTCCCCTTCTCTTTTTGTTTTTTGTTTGTTTTTTTTGGCTGCTCAATGATGAACCGCATAAAGTGAAACCAGTATAGACTACCTTATAAGCAAAATGCAAGTCTCAATACTCATTACCCTTTGACCCTTTAATTAAACCTTCGCTTTACCTCGGCTCTATCTATTGTGCTCTGCAGGGGCTTCCAGGTTCTTCTCTGCCCCTCTTAATAGCGGACTTATTTGGTTATTGAGGGGTGTCGGGTTCTAAATAGGGGCCAAGTGAAACAAAAGATCTGACAATGAACAATATTATGGCAGTGGCCTTTTGTTTCTTATGAGAGTGTCTTAGTTCTGTTGAGAATATTTCCAACAGTAATCAGTGAATATTTGATTATAAAAATATAAGACCCTTCATCCGGCTGACAATTCACAGAAGTTGATTAAGAATGAAGATAAACGTTACGTTTTACAACCAGTCCGTGTCGAGTCGTAGCCGCCCCTCGCCCCTCCCCCAAAGAAAAAAAAAAACGGGGTAGGGGGAAGGCTTGTGGTGGACCAATTAAGCCTTCAAATTCTTAGTATTCATTTCATTTGATTCTGATTCTTGGTCTCGGGTAAATATTTCGATACTTTTTATCCCCCGATACCTTTTAGAACTTCCGATACCTTTAGGTATCTTTTAATAATAATAATTGAGCATAGGTAGAGGATCGAATTAATTTCAATACTTTTGATGCTGGGGTTGTGTAACCAGATTAGGTGAGAAAGGGCATGAGAGCGGATAAGTTCACAGAAACAAGAAAAAAAAATGCTGTTAGAGCAGACAAAATATCGCCACTTACATTCGAAAGTATCAAAATGGTATGGCAATTCCAGTGCTTGAATTCTGATACCTGGTCCAACTTGCTTAATATTGAAAGTATGGACGCACAGAAACAATCCTACCCACCACTAGGTGAAGAGGGGTTGAACTGGAACGGCCATGATTATTCAATGGTATCGACAGTAATGGTACATTTTAACCTCGACCATCTGTTATTTCGGAGTCTCAAAGTTCCACTTTAATTTCAATGGTTTCTTTGTGGGATACTAAAATTATTTATCTGAGCAAATTTGGCTTTATTTCAGACTCATCAAAATGCCTCTATTTAACCCATCCATCCTCTCCCCACCCCCCCTCCCTTTATGATCAGAATAGACTCCATTCACTCAGCATAAATAATGTCAGCACTGATGCAACATGCATGTACATGAGCTGGGAGCATGGCTGTACCCCTCTCTCCCTAAAAGCATGTGGCCATCTGATGTCTGAGTTTCCCATTCATCTTTCTGTCAAGGTATAAAAATCATAAAGCATCCAAGTGTGCTTCTCAATGTACAGTATATCCAATCACTAGGTCTGGCATCAGGACAGTAACTGATGTGATTGATGATGGAGTTTCCTAAAGTTTCTGTATTTAATTTCCATTCTTTGGAACTTACTTTTTTTTTTCATTTGTTTCGGCTTCCATTTTGTAAAGCTAACTAGAAACACATGCATCTTGCAAAGATTTTCCTTCACCTGGGAAATTGGGCAGGTAAAGTCAAATTCTCTTTGAACTCTTACTATACACCCAACCATGTTTATTACAAAAAATGCTTGTACTTGTATGAAACTAGCGATATTACAAAACATTTTTCAAGTCCCATCATTTTCTTTAATATATGTAGCTTTCTAACACTATGCTTTGTACACAATGCAACCAGTGTTAATATGAGAAAAATATGTTTAATCTGTACCAGAAGAAAATTGCATTTTAACTCCAGAATTTGCAACAAGAACTGCAAAATTTGCACACAGAAAGTGATAATGATAAAAATTGCACCAAATTTTGCAAAAATGTTGCAAAAAGAACTTCGTAACTTCATTATATTTATCACCACATCACATTGTTTATTACTGAAATGTTGCAAAAATGTAGAAATGGAAGACATTTTCTTTGTTCCTGTTCACCCAGTACTGGGACACTGCCAGAAAAAGTCCAGTTTGGCCAAGTCAGCAAAATTTGCACCAAATTCGCAGAAAATGCCGAACTTTGCAAAATTGCATCAACATCTCAAAAATGCGGAAATTTACGATAATTTGCAACTGCAATTTTCTGGGGGGACAGTTTAATGTAAAGCATTTTTAAATGCCCAACAACGCCATGTATTAGATTAAACCAGTCTTTCTCTCTTGCAATAGATCAGCATCTACAAAGCAACCCCCCTCCACACCAATTTACTCAAACTTAAAAGGCACCCAAAGACTTACTGTTCATCACCAAGATATCTATCTTCATGGCACAGAATCGTGGCTACTGTGCTATAAACAAAACTGATGAGGTGACTCTTATATAGCAGCTCTCATGAATTTTGTATTAAGTGTGCTCCAGATGCTGCTTCAAGTAGGTAAACTATGATTACTTTCCCTGCCATTGTCTACAAATGCTGGTAATTTTGTGAAAACTTATTCAGTTCACTGGCTTATATTTAAAAACCTGAAAACTGGTCTCTCAGACTGAACATGAGACACTGATAAAAAGAAAAATTCAAGTACCAGTTATAGAGCAAATGATGAGATTATATGTACATGAATTTGAAACTGGGTCTCGGTAGAAATCAAACTGCCAAAGTTCTGCAGACTGCAGGGAACTAAAACATCTGTTAAAGAAACACCACCACACTCTTCCTCTTCCTTCTCAGGTTCCTGTTTTTATTTACATGTATGTTGTTTGATACAGTGTAAAGTTGTCTACCTCAAGTCTGTTGACTTTGACAATGTGTCATCTCTGCAGTATGTATATTTTATCACTGAATATATAGTGACAAGACCATAAGGAAATTCTTCTTCAGAATGTCATGAACCCTTGTAGAAAAGGGAAAGTAATCATTCTAAACTGTACTTCGAGAGCTCCATTACTGTTTAAACTCAACATGCTCCAAAGACAACCCAAAATATTTAATAAATTTGTTCATTCTAAATTTGCTAAACATTTTGCAACGCATCTATGTTACCAGCTTTCAGTTTGTCATTCTCATTGCAAAATGCACCATCCTGCACCATAAATCCTTATGAACTGACCACTTTACGATGGCAATGATGCACTGTGCTGCATATAATTATATATTATTAAGATCCTTAATTGTGTATTTCATGTTACTTGCTTCCAGGAACAAATGGATTCCTTACTGCACTTTCAAACTCCAAGAAAAATATCAGCATTAAAATTTAACAACAGAATAACCTTCCGTTAAGGGGGTATTACACGCTCAGTCGGTACGGAAGGAATTCTGGACTTTGGCAGAGCTTCAGTCCGTTCTAAACATGTAATAAGAAATCTGGCTGAAATCGTCAGTCAGTCCTGCAGTCTGTCCTCACAGCCAGAAAATCAGGCAGTGCCAGATGTTTTGGCGTCCGGACTGCCTGCCGGGAGGAGGAGGCGGCATATCTTTAAAGTTTTCCCCGCCGGCGATAAAATACCGTTTACAAACGTATCGAAAATGACACCCTAGAGTAGAAATAATATCAAATTCAGAATCAGAGTATCAAAATTAACAAAAATGACTCGAGAGTAACTCGTTTTATTGTAGAAGTTTAAAAAAGTGTCTATCTCTTTCAAAGCGTAGGCCCTGGCCTCGTGTGTTTTATTGTTCTTGTGTTGACATTGATGACTCGTGTCACTGTCTCGGTACATGTAGCGTGCAAGTGTTAATCAGTATTGGCGTGTAGTGAAGAGGCACTGAATACGATAGCTTCTCCTTAGAAACGCCACTGACGTTGCTACTTTAATTCACAAACCAAGACGCTGTGCAGGAAACAGAATACTTCTTTATTGGTAACAAGGTGCAACCAGCAAATAACTCATAAAGCACAGACCATACCAGCCAACTCTCAAATAGTTCACAATGCACAGACCATAACAGCCAACTCTCTCAACTCTCTCACTCTCGTGCCTTTTATAGTGATTTCAGTAGAAATTCCTAGAATAAACGACGTCATCATCATATGATGCGCCCAAAAAAATATGCTAGTCTAGAACGTACGAGCNTCCGCACTGCCTGCCGGGAGGAGGAGGTGGCATGTCTTTAAAGTTTTCCCCGCCGGTGATAAAATGCTGTTTACAAACGTATTGAAAATGACACCCTAGTGTAGAAATAATATCAAATTCAGAATCAGAGTATCAAAATTAACAAAATGACTCGAGAGTAACTCGTTTTATTGTAGAAGTTTAAAAAAGTAGCATAGGCCCTGGCCTCGTGTGTTTTATTGTTCTTGTGTTGACATTGATGACCCGTGTCACTGTCTCGGTACACGTCTAGCGAAGTTTTGTGCACGTGCTGTCTTTGTATTATAGGCCTTTCTATTCTATTATGGTGACGTGGTGCAAAGAATCATAGTGGCTCGCATCACTGTTGATCTTAGCGAGACGAGAGACAACAAATGTAAATAAGTGTCTTCGTCCATCCTCATGAAATTGTTGAGTCCTTGGGAAATGCTCGAATCTCCTCCAAAATATTTGTGTGTGAGAGCTCACCCCTCTTTAAAAACCAGTTTTTTTACCACATACCACGTTGTTTGCGTGTTCTTTTATTTTTCAAAATAACATTAATTGCTAGACTATCAAGATCCTGAAGTGTTGTTCCAGCCATCATGGCTTCATTTGGCGGGAAATTATCTGTGTGCTTGTGTGATCCGGATGGCCTTCATTTAGACTGTTGCGTCTCATACACGTATAATTTTTACGATGGCTTGCAGGCTGACTGCAGTCAAAAAGTTCTTCCGTACCGACTGTACGTGTAATACCCCCTTTACAGGTTCACCAAACTCTTGACTTACATTCAGTATTGGCATCATAGGCCATTACAAGAAGAGAAGTTCAAGGACAAGGATACAAGCAGAGAAAAAAGAATGACTTACATGACATAAACAACAGCTCCCCATCCTGAGACTGCATCACGATAAAAGGCATTCATGAATTTCAGACATGATTTATTTGTTCATCACATAACAATGAATAATAATGAAAAAACATGGATTAAAAACATGACAGAAAGAACCCATCATATTAATGACACATAATAAACTTAATGATAAAACTGAGTGACTGCTGCAAGATAGACATACAAGATAAGACTTCCATCAATCTTGTCTTGTCTTCAGGTGTCGCTTGGTTACCTTGTCTTTTTCTCTGTGAGAAAGATGAAAATATTTGACAGGTTAGAATTGGCAAACTTCCCTGGCCACCCGAATACATAAGTGCAAAGTTTTTTAGAATGTCATACACAGTAAAAGCGTAAGAATATGGCTTAAAAAGAACTAAATATTTTTTGCTTCCATCATCTCTAATCAAAGATGACCTTGGCACACAGGCAAGAAGGCAATATTTTCAGATAAGGGATGGGGAGAGAAAGGGGTGGAGAACAGATCCTTTTTACCCATTCTGATTTAGTTCTGTTTCTGAGTTTTACTGATTTGTGGTTACACTTAAATGGCTTTCTATTTCAGGGATAACAGTCTCAAGTCTCATCTATTGTTCAGTTTCAAGCAGTCAACTTTGCTTAGAAAACTCCCTGGGAGCATGAGCAAAGTTGTGCTAACAACAAGTTGCAGACTTTCATATAGATATATATATATATAGCATTTTGTTAACTGGACACTGTTGTATCTAATCAACAGTTGCAATTATTCAGACTATGATTAAACAATAAACCAGGAACCTGAAAGTAACAGCCTGAAATGTAGCTCTGATCTCTCTCTCTCTATCAATCAAATCAGAGGTGTCAGGGCTATATGAAACTGATGGCAAAGCACTCATCACACAATGTAACAAACATGTAGCTGCCAACAGTCAAAACAAGGGTGACAACCCTGCATATTTCAGGATGGACAAGATTTCAGAGTGAATGTTCCTACTCTGACACGGCAGAAAAAGCCAACAAGCGCCGAGTCAGAGACAAAATATCACCATATACAAACAGGTGGTCTAAACTAATTTTTTTTTTTCACTGCAAATTGTCTGCTATTAGTTTAAATGTAAAGAGCTAACTGCCCTGAGAAAAATGATACAAAGTTTCTCTCTCTAGCTAGATTTTTAAAGAAGTTATTGAATTTTAAGGTTTGTGAAATTTCACATTTTTTCGCTACTTTTCACATAAGTCATGGAATACCAACTTCAGGCATCCATATTTTCTTTAAATATCATCTCTAGTCCTTGAAAACTCTTCAGCCTACAGTCAGTGACATAGATAACAAACTCAATTTTTTTTTCTGGGGTTTAGGGGAATTTTAGCTATTATTTGATGATAGTTTCATTCACATTGGCCGCGTTTCCCTGAATCGCCGAGGTTATAAGTGTTAGGGGGATAGATTTGCCTCGGGCACAAACGATGAGAAAACGTTCGCCGTACACCTCTGTCAATCAACAAAACATGCACAAAAACTCAATCAAAACCATAAACATAGTACATATTTAAAAAGAAGAAGAATTGCACTTTAATCTGATGTAAAAATCATAGTGATCCAGTCAGTTACGACTGAGATATAGTAGAACGAAATTATCCGAAAATTACGCGGAAGTCGGCAGTTTCGCCAGGTTAGTGACGCAGTTAAGACCACCTAATACAAAGCAAACTGACCAGTATATCCCTACTTCACGGTCTGTTCTTTATCAAGACTGTAAATCTGTAAATATCTACTCACTTTCCCTAATAACATTATCAGGGAAAGCCATTCTTGGAAATTTCATGCCCAGTCATCTGCTACTGTTTTAAGTCCAAATGCCCCATTTGCCACCACCAAGTGCAGAATTTGGAGGCTTTTCTCAGGGATGCCAATGCCTGACCAAAAAAAATCCAGAAAATTGCTCGAGTGCGTGGCGTATCGACATTTTCGATGGAAACCAACCCAACCGTTGTGCTTTTAATTGTGAATCATTTTCCACAATTATAAGGCATTAAAGTAAACATTGAAACCAAATAAAGGTTAAAGAAAAGTCAATTTTAGAACTGTGTCCACATTTTTCTTCTGCACAGATAAAGTATAGAAATTAATATATCTACACACATCAAGGAATAGCCATATCAGGGGTGAGTGGGAACTGCAAACTGTCACTTAGGATAAAAGTCTAATTTTTCCTTTCATAATTTCACTTCTGAAAACATCACTGTGAAATTTAAACAAACAAGGTGCACGTTATTTTCCTTTAACCATCTCTTTACCCATAACTTACATTTGTTATCTCTTATTTGGTCCTGATAAAATAGGCACAAATGAGTAGGCTAGTGCTTTGACTAGCAGAGTTCAGACTGAGCTGGATTCAATGGTTCACAAAAAAACTGCTGAAAGTTTGGCTGCATTCTCTTTCTCTTTAATGTCCTTGAAACTCGCCGGAATCCTACTGTTAGTGTTACGATGTGACCATTCCTTGAAGCGTCGAGCTTTATAGTGCCTTCTTTCCCGGTGTGCCGTCGTTTATTACTGCACGGTGTGCACCATACGTATCCATCATCTTTCAGCTTACGGGTGTAATCAGACTTATAATAATGAATATAATTTATAGAAAACAATGGATTCTGAGTAGGACTATTCATTTTACATCATTGTCCTTTCTTGACTGATGACCGAGCGCACTGTTTACACTTTCCGCGAGTTCTAGTGCTAAATATAGCACCGGTATCCCTCTGACCTTGTTAGAGGCATGTGCGCGCGCAATCCGGAAGTTTATAAAATATCTAACTTCCGGTTTTCGTGCGATTTGTCCTTCGCGTATTTCATTTTTATGAATGTTATCCGGATAACGCTGGATTTTTTTTCTCCGTCGCTCAAAACGCCGAAATATCCGGATTTTCTTTCCCGCCGCTAAACACGTCAAAAAATCCGGAAATCCGGATTTATCCGGAAAATTGGCATCCCTGTTTTCTGCAGGGTCTGGAGGTTTTTTTAAGCATGAAATGTCTTTGACAAAAAATGACTTACATGACATAAACAACAGCTCCCCATCCTGAGACTGCATCACGATCAAAGGCATTCATCAATGCTTGTGAGATTGTCTCAAACAGATCATTAGGTTCCTAAGGTTGGAGAAAGACCACATAAAGCACATAAGCCTTTATGGATATACAAAGACAGTGTGACATTATTTCCCCCCCCCCTTCACCACTCCTTACCCAAATCAGGTCACCTTTCAGTAACAATCATTTGATCTAATTTCTCAATAAAAGGATAGCCTTAGGCCTGATAGAGAATAACCTTTGTCCCATAAAATTAAAACTGTGATATCATTTTATGTTCAGCTTGCCCCCCCCCCNCCCCCCCCCCCCCCCCCCCCCCACACACACACCAAGGATAAAAATAGCACCCACACACAAGTATGATTAAATAATGTGCAAGACAATCAAGTCTGCAGTCTAATTCATCCGGCGTCCATTTAAAAAAAAAATTACTCTTCAAAAGAAACTAGGTTTCGACAAAATTTTTTGTTCCCTAACCCATATTAGTTATTACATGAGGCCATCTGTATTGGCACAAAATTATTGTTTGAACATCTTTAAGACCAAGGTAAGTGAGAGCTTAATGTCTGCAAGTTTTTCGTGAGAAGTGAGGTGGGAGAATAAACTCACCAGATTTGGCTCCCATAGTGACTCACACATGCCGTACATTTGCTCTGAGCAAGTCCCACTCACAACAAAGTCACTTGGCTCCATGGGACAGCCAATCAAATCCATTGATGCAATGTAAGGCTCACAGGTCTTGGGATCTAAACCTGCAATGACTGGCTCAACAAAGTAAGGTCCAAACCTGAAATGATTAAGTTACAGAAAACTAATTATTTCTGCAGTTTCAACAAGAAAAGCATGGGTTTAAGAATTGGTTCATGAAATGTTGATAACATTTTTAAAAATGGCATAATAATTAATAATAGTTTTGCCATGCCTATTAAGAACAAATATTTGGGTAAGACATTCAAAATTCCTATTTGCCTTATCAATACTATCTGAAAATCATTACAGTGGAATATAAAATCAAGGACAAAATCCTCAACTGTGAAGCTACCCTAAAGTGATCAAGCACATGCAGTGCTTTCTCCACACCACACTATTGCGAGACTTGCCATTAAATTTTAAATCCCCCCGAAAAATACATCAAATGGGTTCCTCAACTTTTGCATTACTTGAGAAAAATCTAAAATCCCTCTAAAAATTTACAAATCCCCCTCAAATTTACAACTAAGGGGGGTTTATCACCTCCAAACTCATAAGACCTGGAATATACATTGGACATGGGTTGTATTAAATACAATACTGAAATATACATTGAACATGGGTCATCTTGAATACAATAAACACCCGAAGTTTTATAGACAATGTTAATAGTAATAACAGCCGTGACAAAAAACAATCCTCAGCAACAATGGTAATAATGCACAAGCATTTAAATATATACCTCCTTTCATAAAGTAGGTTTGAGACCATGCTCATGAATGTCCTCGGCTTGATCCGTCTGTTTTCCCTCAGCTCATACATGTTCAAGCGGAATTGCAACCTCTGATGCCTATAAATGAAAAACAGAGATTTAGATCACCAACATCAAATACAGACTGGATCATTTACAGAGAATATAGTATAGTGACATCATGCTCATTTATAACTATTCGTTTGTAAATGCAAGCTTACAGCTTGGCTTATATTATTATTACCGTCTGGGCAGTAGAACAAAAAGCAATTGCCAACCAGACTAAATACAGTAGATTAATTATTGGTTTTTACATTTAAATTACAGAGGTGAATAAAATCATTAAAGTATTTGTATCAGAAGGATGGCCTTCATCCATGAGACAGTGTGGCAGCAGGGAGAAAGTATGAGTGTCATATGGCCTAAACGGCCAGTGCTATTTACAATGTATGTTATATAGTTGTAATGTAAAAACAAGATTTTTTTTAAAAAATAGTCTACACAATAGCAAAGGATGTGCTGTACAGGTGATTAACTGATATAATATGAGTGACTACAGATAAATGAAACATTGCTTGATTTTCTTCATATATAGCTGTTACCCGCAAGGAGACACACATGCACAATATACCTTACATTTCAAACTGTATTGCACTTATATTGGTATGGTTTTGGGAATCTTGTGAGTAATGCAGAAGAAATGTCAACAGCAGCTCCAAAAACATGATGATGAAGTGGTAAGGGTGGAAGAAATGAGGAACACTGGCGTTCATTGGTGAACTCTTTGCAAATGGGCTTACAATATCCATAAACAGCCTAACCAAGCTTCAACAGTTTTGTCTAGCTATTACTGTTCACTAATTTATAATACGTGAAGACTTACACTGTCTGAACATCTGTTGCCAATCCTGGAAGGCCAATATAGAGGTGAGGACCCATTTCAAATATCTTTTCAAAATCCATGCTGACTGTCTGTGCTTGCACTCCGAAACGTCTGTCTGCAGCTATGGCCACACAGTTTTTGCCCTTCATTGCTATGATGGCAGCTCCATTGTAAGCTAAAATGCTCTGTAAGTAAAGGTGAACTGGATATAAGGATGTGATAGTCACTAGTAATATGGTGGGTGGTTAATTTCAACCTTTGCAGAACTTCCAATTTCTAAGAAATGTTCAAACTTAAAGAGATCACACTGATAACAAAAACATTATTATAGATTGCTTTCCACCAAAAACGTTGACTTTAATCTTGAACCACTAGCCCAGTCACTGGTCTCATTCTATATTTCATGTAAGTTTGCCCACCATAAGAATGGCCCAGTGTGGCATGCTATTTTTGAACACAATAAATTCTGAAACCGCTGTGCATAACAGTTGGTCGAAACTGTCAACATGCATGTAATTTGATAGACAGGCGCTGGCGTATTAGTATTAATGTCTACTCATTGAAGGCACAAGACCTGATTTAATAGTTCACAAAGTTTGTGCCCCTGTCCGAGTCTCTTTGTCTTTGCTCCACCATTTTGCTACTGAAGTTAAATTTCAGAGTGCCTAGTTGCATCTGACAGGATCACAACAGATTGCATATGCTATGCGCCAGTGGTGAGTAGCCCATGTCAGAACACTGTGTATTACACCAACCTTTGCATTACACACTGTGCATTACATTATATCTTATCACGAAGGAGGTCTAAGCAGCACAATCAGTCACTAATGTGATTATGGTCTAAGGGCTTGGTTCAGGAAGCAAGGATGGGAGAGGTTGAATACTAATTTATGCTTTATTCTATGTTCATGATTAGGGTGAATTCAGGTAAACCTCAGATCCAGCTTAGTTTCTCTATAACTTCTAACTAAATGCTGGTTATAATCACTTAAGGCCATTGAACATCATAGTACAGTCGACTCCGCTTAATCGCCTTTTCCGCTTAATCACATCGTTTCCTAGGGAACCGAATTTTTTCTATATAAAAGTCACTGGATAATCGCCTCTCACTCCGGATAATCGACCACTCTTCCGCGCCTATTAATTCAAAGATCAGCGGTTGAAGGGTTACAGTTGATAAACAAACAATGTACACAGACAGTTTAACTGCGCGACGGATGGCAGACCTGTTGACTGAGTGACAGCTGCCACCCCGAAATAGGTGTGATAAGCCTTTCCTCTCCACCTCCCGATCCCCTTGTTCCCCTTCGTCCCACGCTACGCATCACCGCCTTCGCCCCTCCGATATGCTACTGCGCCGAAAGCCATGGTGTAGTCTCCTCCCCCCCACGCCTTGATTGCGCCTGTCTGGTGGATTTCGGTTAGATCAGAGAATGTGTCATGCGGATGAACAGTCTACCCCGACCATGCCATCCTACTCCTTATTTGTCTGCTGGGTTATTGCGAGGTGGCTAATGAGAGAGACCGCGGAGATCAAACATTTTGTGCACTATAACACCATCAAACTCGAGTTTGTCCTGAGTCTGGCAACAAGAAGGTGTCAGTGCATGATATCAAACCACAACATCAATGAAATTTAATCTTCTTACCAAAAATATGGCCGAAATTACTTCCTCCGCTTAATCGACCACTTTTTTTTCCGTGATCCCGAGGATGGGGGATTAAGCGGAGTCGACTGTATCAGATTCAGAGAGAGCTGAAATTTGTAATCACCTGTTTCTTGCCCATTGAATATAGCAGCAAGATTATATGTGAGCTTGCACATGATTGTATGGTATGTGTGCCGAAGAAAGAAAGAAATAGAAAGAAACCCATTCATGGAATAGAATCAATAAATGAAAGAATCTGATTACACGGGAATAACACTCACACTGTCAGCAGTGCATACTCTTTTCCACTGATAATGATTCAATGATTATGTCCTATCAATGGCCATCGCCATCAAAAATAATCATCTATAAAGCAATTTATTTAAGGTGTCTCCGACCGAAGTTTCACTTTTATCCTGAAATTACATGCACAACATGTAGACTAGCAATATTTTCTTCTTATTGACACCAACAAGCTGTACAGTATCGTGCATAAATTTAATGTTACTATTAAATCAATGACAAAGCTGTTTTAAGTCTCTGGCACTCTGGTTAGTCTTATTCAAAAGTTATTCTCTGTCTGTGTCGTGGAGACCATCTAGATCTAGAATCAGAGTAATAAAAGTTTTCCCTCTTTCGTCCATTCTCTGGTATGCTTTATGAGGACTATGCAAGTCGATAAAAGCGATAAGCTATGTAACTAACGTCAATTTTCTTAGTCTTACCATGATGAATGCAGTTTCGTCCACAGTACTACAAGCGGAAGTTACAATGACTTGCAAAAGTATAATCAACTCCACTAGCCAGACTAGTCAACAACATGAAATCAATAGAGCAGATAATAATAATAATAGCCTATACACACATTGAAAAGTATAAGAAAAGAAAAACCCGAGTCTGATACTTCCTTACTGCATATGGACCATATAGAATAGAGAATTAATGAATATTTTTGTCACATTTTTGGCGATATGTTATTTTTTCTTCATCATAGGCCTACTTAGGAAACTGACCAGGGAATGATTACAGAAAAAGCACTCTTGCGTATTTGGAGGTCGTAGTAGTCATTTTTGGTTCAAGATGGCGTCGTTGCCAAACAGAAAACATTGCGAAACTTCCGTTATGCCTGTGCAACCGTTGTTATGAAGTAAGATGGTATAATTAGCACAGTGATCTATCTAGACTAGGTCTGTAGTATATTCTATATATTTGCATTCCGGTATCTCTAGTATCTCACTATCAAAACACATGTGAAAGTGAAAACGAAAAGCATGTTCAGGAGAACACGCAGGAATCACGACGATCGCACCGACGACAGGAGAGTTGGAATGACTGGCCATTCACCAAGGAGTAGGCGCAGTCATGTTCAAGATCATGATGGTCATGCTTTTGTTGAAAAACAGTGTGGCATACCATATGATAAGAGTAAGACAGATCTTGCAAGTGAAGAGGCTTCTGTTATTGACTTGGGAGTCATACCAGAGTGTCAAATCCAGAACTGTGATCTTAATGAACATAAAGATTCTGAACCCACAAGTCATCATAAATGTGATGCCAGCAACAATACACAACAAAACCAGCGATATGGTTCTTTGGTCTCCATGCCTGCAGTTCCTTGCAGGTCCAAGATGTCCATTCAGTGTGAGGACGCAGTGCAGTTTTCACCAGGTGAAACTGAAGAAGAGTGCAGACTAACTGCCCTCCCAGATGATGCACTGTATGTAATACTTTCATATTTGCAACCAAAAGAACTTTGCAGCATATGCTGTACATGTCGCAAATTTCAACTTCTAGCATCAAAAAATTCTGTATGGATGCACCATGCTAGAAGGACAGCAGTTATGCAAGTACCAAGTTCTAGGTATGTGCACTTCATCCCTCTCGTAGATTAAGTTTTAGAGTTGTTCTCTGACAAGAATCTTACAAAGAATTTATAATTTCATAACATCTCATAAGATACAATGGCCGACAAGGGTTAAAATGAAAATGTTTAAACCAAACATACTACCAAAATAAAAAAAACCAAAAAAAAAACATAAGAAGCCCCATATATTTTCTTCTTTATCTTTGTTAAGAAACTACTGCTAAGCCAAAATAACACTGTGGCTAAACCGAAAGAGAAAATCGTATTGCCTGTTGGAACACTTTTCACCTCAAAATTCCAAAATAACAACAAATTCAATACCATCCTAAACTACACACATCAGAGGGTTTAAATCTTAACTGTTTCCAAATAAACCTTTGTTTTCATGAGACACACATCCAACGTTGGCAACCTACTTATCCACAATCAAATCCCAGACAATTCATCATCCTCTCAAAACCCCTCCAGAATGGCGCATTCCCTTACTGGGTCAGTCTGTTACCTTACGATGTTCCAGACAGCATAATCACTAGCTGCATAATTACCAGCCTCATCATTGGTCAATCATTTAAAATCTGCTACTACATTACATGCAACACACCCAATAATTACAATATATGTAATCACATGCACAAGATGTGGATCCCAATATACTGGACAGACTAGACCACTACCTCTCTCCGCACTAGATTTAAGATGACAAGTACACTGTTACTGTTAGAAAACATGACAAAAACACCCCTACATTTTAATCTGACGGCTATATGTATTAAAATCTGACGGACCCCAGGGTATAGATGACATGGCCATACAGGGGGTGGATATTCTTCATGACCGATGACTGTACATTTCTGCTACCAAGAGAGGTTTATCTGGAGGCTTAAAACCATGTTTACCTGTAGGGGTTTGAACTAGGAGGCGCCATTTGTTAGCTAATCATATCCTCACAAACTGATTGGTGTAGTCAGCCATCTTGCTGTTATGCTCATTTACACTCTGGAGGGATGGAGGTAGGGAGGGATGGTCAGATAGAGGAGGTGTGGGACAAGGGGATGAGGGCAGGGGACAAGATAGGAAGGAGTATAGATGAATAGATAGAGAGGGAGAGAGAAAGGCTTTTCAGTAATCAGTTTATGTAATGCTGTGTATGTAAGTGTAAATGTAAATGTGATGGTGTGTGGTTGGAGGGGGGCTGGAGAAAGGAGAGTGGATATTTGTGTGGGCCTGAGGGAGGGGAAGGGAGATCAGTTTATCTTGTGCATTTCTTTGAGCTGGAATCTCCACTCAGAGCATACCACAGACTCTGTTTACAGTTCTTGGTAACAGAGGATGGAATCCATGTTTTCCCTACCCACCTGAGACTCTTGCTCTGAGTGATTTCTGTCTCACAAATAATTCCCTTGTCATTTCTATTTCTATGAAGTCGGCTGTGCTCTTTGAAGGAATTGTGTCGAGTTGCCCCTAACTGGAAACTTGGCAGATTTAAGGAGAATTTTGCTGTAAAACACAGAACAAGGTAAGGCAGTGAGCTGATTCTTTTGTTTTGATTTCATAATCATATAATGTGCCACTTGGGTATGGTATTCCAACACCTGAATGTTATGCTATGTCTTCACCATTAACCAACTTGATAAAGAAGTGTTTTAATTCAAGTTACAATATAGTAAAAAATCTAGACAGTAGATTATCATAGCATCTTACCAGACCTTGTGATATTTATTTGATCACCACTATGACAAACCACATTAATGAACCATGAATGCAAAATTTCAACAATGGATGGAGTGTGGAGGACCTATGTGATTCCACAGGTGTTTCATTGTCATGATGAATGAATACTGTCATTGTAAACTGTATATTGTTAAACTGAGATCCATTCTGTCCCTAATCAGTAATCCAAAGCAGAACTGCTGTGTGCCTTGGAGCATTGATCAGATTACTGTCGTTACCTTCTGGACGGCTTGAAAATTATTTAAGTTACCACTCTTGCAACTGTCACTTAAACAGATGTTGTTCCATGCTATTTTTGGGATATCCTGCTGGTCTAGAGAAAGGGTCAATAATGTATTTGTTACTGTGTGTGAAAAATAAGAGAGAATGAAGTCGTGATGCTATGATGTTCCCACATGTTGATTATGTGTTGTTACCTTTGTTCAACAGACTAATCCCATGGGTACACAAGCATGATAATGGCCTGTGGTTCTCCACTGGCAACAGCATCCGCTATTTCCAAGCTCATCCATCAGGTCACCTCAGGGAGGAAAAGGACAGGTGCCTCCTTGGCATGGAAGATGATGCTACAAAATTTAGACAGAGGAATGACATTGTTATCAGTGGATGCAGGTACATGTAATCTATTTTTCAGACTTTGATTTCAGCTCATCGGGAAGAAGTTTGGGCAGTTGTGTGATGCAACATTTTATAAGGCTTTGAGGTGAAAGAAACTTGAGTGTGATTTAGTATGAGCCAAGTGTTGCACTGACTGACTTTGCTACAGATAGAACTGAAGGGTTTATGTAAGAGCGGTAACATTTATCAAAAGATATTTAGTGAATAATTTTTTAACACTTTGCTTTGTTATGTTGAAATCCTAATGATATGGAACTTGAAGAATTAAATATATGCTACATCTTATATAAGCAGGAAGGGAAGAGAAGTGGGAGTGACTGGAAATGTCACAGTAGCTTTCTGATGTTTGTGGCACACAAGAGAATGCAAATCTCCTTTTACAACACAAAATGATGTTGAATTCATGTTCTTCAGAGTTATATGAAATTCAGTGTAACTTTTGTAGGAGGAATCATTTTGACAGATAATCCCCTGGGTTGGAAAGATGCTGTGATTGATGGTGAGTGATCAGATTTCATTTTTTTTTCTCCAGAAATGGAAGTGTTTACGGCTGGGAGACAACAGGAGAGCCCATGTTTTGCTACAAACAGGTTCACAGCAGTGATACTCAGTGTGTGGACTTCACAGATACAATTATTATTTCTGGCTCAAGAGATGCTACATGCAAGGTAACAGGTTTTGTCTGCCTTTATTAAGGAAAGAAAAGTTGGCAGGTATGTGGATCCAAGTCACAGGATCAGGCAACTGTGTCAGAGTAAGTGGAACACTTGGGGTAGAAGCGAATCTCATCACTAGAACTAGCAAGTCTATGGTGGTAAGACATGTAAAGTACACAGTTTGAAATGCCAAAAAGGCCCATATCTTGAGGAGATTGCTATATTTCTTGACTCCTGTGAAATAGCTGATGTTATTTTACTTCACTGAAAGTTATTTTTCATATTTTCTCTCTCTGCAGATTTTTCCAGTGGATGCACCTGCAGACTGTGAAGATTTGGTATTACGTAATTTTGATGCTGGAGAACGCGTGTGGTCATTAAGAATTTCTCCGTGTGAAAGGTGAGCAGTGTAATTTTCACTAATAAAGTTGTAAAGAATAGTTCGCATTTGTTTGGACACAAATCTGTAGACCTATATACATGTATTTGCATTTATCTGTCATTTATTTTCAGTTTTGTTTTTTTGCACCCAACGCTGTCTTAATAGTAGGGAGAGTATAGGATATAAATATTAAAATTCCTTTTATACTACAGTCGAGCACAGAAAACTCAAACACCCTAATCTCGACTTCACGGAAATGTCGAACGCTGTTATCGGCCCCTTTTAAATGCCTCTATTTTCTTTGTATTATTAACACGATTTTCTCGAACTCTCAACACGCATTTCTCGAACGATTTCATCATCATCTACCCGATCTCAAAGCGGCGAAATGATTAATAAAGCCTTTCTTTGTCTGGCGTTGCTTGTCCCACTGTTGGTGATAAGGGAAAGGTGTACGGGAGTGCCGTGGTAATGGGCAAGGGATCAAGACAATGCTTTGTGTGACTCTATTGAATCAGCGGGAGAGTGGTGGTGTAGTGATTGAGCATGCAGAGCGACCTGGCGGATGGTGGACTAGGTCAACACACGCTGCGATAAAATTGCGTCGAACATGACGCGATGCGAACAGAGTGACGTGGCGGGCGATAGGTAATAGCAGACTGGCAATAGTGCCGCGCCTAATTTCTTTCTTTTCCTCGAATAACGTCGAACACATCAGGATTACACTTATGCACCGAAGTTCGATTTACTCTACCGAAATCAGGTGATTTTCGTCTTCTGTTCATTAAATTCAGATTGTTTGTCATAATTTAATGTTAAGGTCTTTGACACCTATTGTTTTTTCTTGTTTTGGCCATATTAACATTTTGCGTTATTCTAAATATACCACTGTGATTTGGGGAAATTTCTTCCATGGAGGTTAAAGTACTTCTTTTGCCCGATCTTTTAACGGGAAGAAAAAGAGGGGTCAACGCTCAAAATTTTTCACAAATGTCTTTTGAAAAAGATCACCTCAAATTCTGATTTGGCTGGTTTTGACTGCGTGCGAATACATAGGTCTACACATTTAATTTTTTTATCTAGAAGGCTCAAATTGTACCTGAAACTTTAAAGTTGGATGCTTTATTTAGATCACAGGTCATTTTACACATTTCTACACCCTAACAAGGGCTCCAAAAAAGGGGGATTTTGTATATTAGCGGATTAATTGGCTTGTACACTATGAGTGATTTGCCCTTCTAATAGGTGTCACAAACCCCCCTAGTCTAGCCTGTATGGGACTTAGATCTAGATCTACGTGCTGCAGACTCAGTTTACAT
Organism: Ellobium chinense; assembly: GCA_033807755.1. Lineage (NCBI taxonomy): Eukaryota > Metazoa > Mollusca > Gastropoda > Ellobiida > Ellobiidae > Ellobium > Ellobium chinense. The sequence continues at coordinate 4,444,415 of JAWQUT010000005.1, forward strand.
GACACACGCTTTTTTTTTTATAGTTTTTTTCTCTTTCTCTTTTTTACCTTGTCTCTCTTGTTCTCCTCCCACCCACCACCCCCTCCCCCCACCTTTGACACACACACCCAGTGTTGCCAAAAAATGCACCAAATTTGGCCATTTTTTTTAAATTTAAGATTTCATTCGTTCCTTTTTCCTTCCCTACTTCCACCCCCAACCCCACCATCAACCCCTCCCCCCACCCACCCCACCCCACCCCTACCCTTAAGAAAAATCACCACCCCACCCCTTCTCAGCCCACCCCATAGGCTCATATGGTATTGCCAAAGGAAGCTGAATTTTTAAAAAATTCTTTTGGGCAGATGCACCAAACTTTTGTTTCTCCAGGGCTTCTTCCCCAATCAATAACACAATCACCCTTTAAGAAATGCCAATATGATCACTTTTAGGTTTTAAATGTGTGGTTACAAGTGGATTTTATCATCAAGGGTTGCAAATATGGTCAACTAAAAACTATCTGCTCATGCCAAGGTGTTTACATGAAAACAATGACCAGCCAAGAGAGGGTCATTTTTCCTCTCCCCTCCCAATCACCCCCAGGTCACTCCCCTCTGACCATTCCCTACTTGTTCCCTTCCAAACAGGCTACCATGGCTAAATTTTAGGGTTGAACTGTAGGTTCATGGGAGCTATCAAAGTAGCATAGGGTATGCCATCAAGAGAATTGGCTATTTTGAGAGGTATCAAACTCTTAATTGGGCCATAAGAATGATCTAAGGCATATAATTCAGCAACATTGGCACCATTTTGTAGGGAAATGAATGTGCTTGACAGCTGACAGTTGCATATTTCTCCAGGGAACTAACAAAGGCTACCAACACCTCATCCAATCCATCTCAGTGAGTGAGACTCTTGAAAATTTTCTGTATCCCTATGCAAATATACCTCACCACAGGAATATCATTCTCTGTCATGAAAGAAGCAAGAAAGAGACACTTCAACAGTACAGAATGCATCACTATTGACTACTCAAAACATATGTAGGAAATAATTAAATGTGGGGAGGGGTTAAGGTTTGTGACACCTATTAGAAGGGCAAATCACTCATAGTGTACAACCCAATTAATCCGCTAATATATAAAATCCCCCTTTTTTGGGGCCCTGCCAGCCAGTGTTAGGGTGTAGAAATGTGTAAAATGACCTGTGATCTAAATAAAGCATCCAATTTTAAAGTTTCAGGTACAATTTGAGCCTTCTAGATAAAAAAATAAAATGTGTAGACCTATGTATTCGCACGCGGTCAAAACCAGCCAAATGGAAATTTGGGGACCAAATCAGAATTTGAGGTGATCTTTTTCAAAAGACATTTGTGAAAAATTTTGGGCGTTGACCCCCCTTTTTCTTCCCGTTAAAAGATCGGGCAAAAGAAGTACTTTAACCTCCATGGAAGAAATTTCCCCAAATCACAGTGGTATATTTAGAATAACGCAAAATGTTAATAGGGCCAAAAGAAGAAAAAACAATAGGTGTCAAAGACCTGAAACGTCGGAAACAGAGAAGGGAGGTAATTCTAATTATATTAAGATCAGAGTAGATTCGTGTTGTGTGGTTATCTCCCCTTACCAGTCCCTCTAGTCCATGGTAATTGTAAAAATATTGCCGTCACGGGAATCTTAAATTACGGAAATCTTGAACACTTTTTTCGATCCCGGAGAAATTAGAGTTTTCCATGCTCAACTGTACTAGGTTTTTTTTTTTATTCATTTACATTCAAACTGCTGCCACAGGAAGGTATTTATTTTCAGTTTAAGTATTTGTGTTCTAGCAGTATCTTAGCAGTTGAAGGGTTTAGGATATAAATATTAAAGTTCCTTTTAAGCTAATAGGCTTGCTTTATTTAGTTCAAACTGCTGCCACAGAAAGGTATTTATTCTCAGTTCAGGTATTTGCCATCTAGCAGTGTCATAACAGTTAGAAGGGTGTAGGATATAAATATTAAACTTCCCTTTATTCTAATTGGTTTGCTTTATTTGTTGAAGTTCAAATTGCCTCCACAGAAAGTGGTATTTATTATAGAAGCCTCTTGTCTAAAGTCAAGTAGGCCCTATGGATACAATTAATGCTATATGTTTCAGGTTCTTTGCTGCTGGCCTAGCTGGTTGTCTTGATGATCCACCAGTTATTATGTGGGACACAGAGAGGTAATGAATATTCTTTTCTTGGGCTGAGGTCTTTTGACTTTTTTTTCTTGTTGCTTAAATGCCTTTCGCTGTGTCTTGTTTTTCAAGTGCTGATGTCAGCTAAATTACCATGAGCACATTACTCTATAGATAGGAATAGTTCATTATATTTATAAGAATAGGATGTGTGGCTGTGTTGCTTCTGGGATGTACGGTCTATCCAGGAGCCATTTGTAACAAAGGATAAGGATGTAAATTGTACATAGTGAAGGGGTTAATGTACCTGTAACATCTTTATCACCAACTGTTCAGTCATTTTCAATGCTTCTGTTGCTTCAGTGGAGTGGGTAAAAAACTCAGTCAAAGTCATACTTTCAGTAGTCTAGAGTTGTTGTTTTTTTCTAAAACAAATAATAATTCTTGCTGATTTATGAAAAAAGATGGAAAATGGAAGTCTGTGCCAAATCTGATGGTGAGAGAAATAGTGAGGGCAAAACAATTTAATTTATGGAATTTGAGCTTAGCTTGATGAAGAGAGATAATCTTCTTTGCAGACTGTTTATTTCATAAAAAAAAATTTGTACATCGTGAAAATTAATCATTGTTGAAGTCTATTGTCAAATAATGTTTCTTATGTTTCTCTGTAAATTACCTTTCCTCAAACTTCTGTTCAAATGTCTATGACAGTTGAACATTTAACCACACCATAGACAATGCATGTCACACCATAGCCACTTTGTCATTCCATCATTTCATTTATTGAGTAATCAAGTATTGTGCATTCTGTACCATTTTCCATCATATATGCTGTATACCTTCTTTCAGTGGAGAGTGCATTGGACAACTAAGTATGAATCATCGCCGTGGTGCTGGGGTTTTGGACCTGAAATTCGACTCGCCACATGAATTGTTCACTTGCGGTTATGACACATTTGTCAGGATGTGGGATTTACGAACACAGACGTGGTAAGCATTAAAATCCCATGAATTCTGTATTCTGAACAGTAAGGGAATCGTCTCCAGAAAGAATTGTCATTGAGTTTTTTGTATCATCTTTTGCCTTGAACGATTGATACTGTCACAACTTTTACAGCTCACAGTGAATAGTATATAGCTCTATGAGAATGAACAGAATAGTGATTTTCTTTTTTGCCAGTGCTATAAATTTTCTTTAACCGGTGGTATCAATTTCATGTTTTTTGCCATGCCTCTTATCATGCCTGACAATTTGGAGCAGATGTTGACGATTACTGCAACATCTGGCCAAGTCCCTCTATAAATGTCAAAAAGATCTATATGCAGACTAATCCATAAACATTCAGTGTCATAACTAATCAAAGGGTGAGTATGTGTCAGACTGATACTTTCTATAATCAGTCAGTCATGCTTTAGTAAAATTCTTTTACTTTTTGTATTGCAGTGTTGCCCAGTGGGAAGAGCCTTATGACTCTGCACTCTACTGCATTGAGTCAGATGGCGAAAATACATTTGTTGTTGGAACAGCACGGCATGGAATGGTACGTCTGTGGGACAAGAGAATGACAGATCCAGTACAGGTAAGGTATTCTGAAGGAATGACGATTCTCATAAGTATGTGCATGAATGTGTATTAGATACATGCATTAGGTATGTTGGCAGAATAATAATTATATCTTGAGATGACATTTACCTAAGGTCTTTTTCCTGAGATCAATATCTGCAGAAGAAAAGAATGCACCGTAGCACCTTGTGCACAATTTTAATGCATAATATACAGAATTAGAAATGAGTAGTGCACACCAGAATAACACACTATAATTTTATTCTACATTGGAAGGTTGGTCCATCCTTTAAAGTCACACTTCAAGTGTTATAAGCCAGATCCTTCCACTAGCTGTCATGCACAAATTTGACTCTCATACTGGTACATTAAATTACACTCAAAATACAAATCAAAAAGGCGCAATATAGCTATTATTAGCATGATGATGCATTCTAAAAGCCTAACTCAAACAAATAGAACCAGGACTGCACTAAGTCATAGTTGTGTTAGGCATTTCCTGTGCACATATCAGGCATTCACTGGCGTTTACCATTTACATTTGTGCATTTCAGGCCTACTACAGTAACTTTAGAAACAGTCCTGTGTACTCTCTGGCCTTGGACTATGGTCACCTTTATCTTGCATTGGACATGGGACTTGATATTATGGATTTTACAGCATGGAAAGCTGATTCCTGTTCTGTTGGTCCCGGCACAAGCCTTCAGCATTCTAGCACCAAAGGCCATGGTCGATCCAGAAATAAATTCAAAAGATAGAGGTTATCTTGAGGACAGAAAGTAGACACTATATGTAGTATGTAAATATGTTCAAAATACCCGATACTCCTTACTCTGTATATCTGTGTTGGAGTATTTCAACATTTGTCTGTGATAAATGCAACTGTTCATCAAGGAAATTTTCTTATGTTCATTCCTCGTTTTGAAAGAGAATATCAGAGATCTGAACATGACTCATATACCTGGTACAGCATGCAGTTTCAGGCAATCCACTGTTTATCAGAGTTTTCATTGTTATTGGGGAAATAAAACCTAAACTGTCTGATGCACAGAAATATCACTTGCCCAGCTACAGTTTCTTTCCCTCATCGCTTTCACATATATTCTACTTGCTTTCTGCTGCTTGTCAGTTTCATGGATTTGGATCTTTTCCCAAACCGTCTTTCCCGTCATCATCATTATCTGTCACACCAATTCATTTCCTATTATTCTGTCCTATTGTCTCCTTGCTTGCTCAATCCTATGCCAAGAAACTGTTGTTGATTCCATCATTGTATGTCGTGGATTCTGTTACTAGAATGAAGCTTGCTTACAAGTTTATTCTCAGGATGCAATATGCTAGTCAAAGTGAACAGTGAATGTGACATTTTATCACCGCTGTCCCATAAAGTAACATGAGATCAAAATTGGGGGAAGGGGCTGCTTTACTTCTTTATGTTGCCCATTCCGTACTTGTTGAGGCAACACAAAAAAACAACACCATGCCTGGACACAAAGAAGCTTAAAAATCCCCGCAAAAATTTAAGAACAGCCCTATCAGCTATCAGTACTTCAAACCAACAAGTTGCCATCACATAAAGTTCACCAAAAGAATGCTCAAAGGACAGAATCTTACCATATTTAATAAACTTTTATTATCAACAATGCAACAACATTCGTAAAGAAATTAGCAAAACTTCAAAAATCCAAGAAGTATGGCAGTACTGAAGGAAGAAAACATGATCAATGTGTTCCACAGACTGGAATCATCCAAACTTTAAAATAAAAAACGAACCAATATTTGTACAATCAAAGCTTAATTATATCTTTTGTTCAGATTGCATGAAAACAAAAATTATACACCGTCTGTATGATATTCATGTCGAAAAATACTGATGAAAAGAACTTCTCCAATATGGTAACCTTTCACTGTAACAGTTGGATGTACCATGCCAAACTGCTTCAGTTTGAAATCACCGAGTGCCTTCATTGCATTGTTGAGGTGATGTCCATGCAATCTCAGTTTTTGGAAATTTTTTATCTGTTCCCAAGAACACAAATGCAGTTAGAGCTGTCCAAGTGGTAGCTTAGTTATTTCCCTTTGACCAGAAACAAAAATAAATTTCCTAAGATGAGAAATAAATTCTCTACACATTTCATTCAAACACTACGAGCCACAGACTACAAGTCATACAGAAAGCACATGGATTTTGGTGGTGCCACAAACTAAATACTGGATGGAAGCTCATTGGCATCAAAATTAAATTGAAAAAGTTGTCAAGATAATTCATTTCTGTTTGCTGAAAACTGATCTGTTATCAGTTGTGCAAGAATGTGTTGAGTCAACATTTTGAAGATAACATTTAAAATTGTAGGATTATGCCAAAAATGCCTGGAAAAACCAAACACAATCAAGGCAGTCAGTGAGTTAACTTGGCCACAGTTTCTAAAGCAAGGTATCCATCTACATGCCACAAAACTGCATAAAGAATTAGAACATGTTGAAACCAAAAATGGGACTTACAAAAGAAGATAATATTCAATAATGATATGCTGTAGGTTTTTTCAATGAACATTTCTCATTGTATCACTTACAATCCTATGCTTGATTTGATAAAAAAAAAAAAGATAAGTATCACGCTGGAAAATGAGATTTTGTGGACTACATAGGTCTGACATTGTGAATTCCTGAAACGCCCTTTAATCCCTAAACAGGTGAAACAAAGAATGGTAACATGTAAACAATGAAATGAGAAAAAGACAAATATATGAAGTGGGCACTACAGCCATAAACAACTATTCACAATTTACCCCCAATGAGAGTGAAGACAAGATTGTTGATATAGCAATTTCTATCATTAACACACTAACAGTGAAAATAAAAACCACATATAGGTATACAGCAAGTGTCTCGGAGGCCAAACAAATGCCTGAAGGTAAGAAATCCTCAATACAAAATCATCACACAAAATAGCCACATGTAATTTGCTGAAAATGGAGGAAGATAAAATAGCAACAGCCATTTTACAATTCATGCCCTTTAATATCACAATAGCTGACTGTACATATGTAAACCTATAGCATGGCCCCACAAACATTCATTGGAAAGATGGTAAATTTACTGATGTGTGTTCCAAGAATAACATATTTTATAATAGTGTCTCCAAAGATGCAAACAGGTTGCTGTTATGTGGTTGTCACGTCATTGAGAGGCAGCAATGACTGGTAACACTGATGCAAAGACTATTTGATGGGCCTCTCAACTTTACGTGATGCTAATGATTTCAAGTTTCTAGGCATCACTAGATCTGGATTTTAAGAGTATGTCTCTCTTTCATTCATCACAAAACATCTCTCCATCCTTACTTGAAATGTAAAGTGAACATTTAAAATAAGAAACAAATGGTCTATGAAATGTTTACAAAATAACATCAACTATGTAAGCTCTACAATGAGGAGGGTGAAACTGAGAAATCCAGTAATTTTAAAATACTACCCTGTCAGCAGTGGTGTTTTGTCATCAATCAGTTTTCAGTTTCAGAATCAGGTGACTTTAGACATTAAATGGTTACAAGATCATTCCATAGCTTAAAGGGGTAGCAGCTTAGAATAGTATTTATCAACAACCTCACTGAAAGACTCAAATCACGACATAGACAGCAGTGTAAGAGTAACAAATTCCCACTTCTGATGAACAGTCTAAGAACACACACAAAAAAAGACTGTCAAAGGCTTTTCTGAGCTTTTTATGACTCATTTCTTGGAACTCCTATACATATGTCTGCCTCTGTTCTGGGGGAAATATGGAGATCAGCTAATCCTTAAGCCTACTGGGCAATATTGACGTTGCTTGAATTCATTATACTGTTTTACACAGCAGTTCTGCTAAGAATGGGCCACCTCGCCCTTGAGGTCATTAATTACAGCCAAGAAAAAAGAAAAAACAAAACTAGTGGCTAAGTGGAAAAAAAAATCTTCTCAAGTCGCATCACAAATCTTCCCGGTGGATCTTGTTGACCAGTCCTTGAAGTGTGGAATAAATGGAACCAAAGAAATTATCAGAGCCCTCTTTGATCTCCTCTTGAGCCAGCTGGTGATATTCTGTCATGAGAGCTTGCAACTTGGGTCTGGCAGTGGTGAAGTCATCCTTGCATGTCTTGACCAAGGCTGACATTGCAAATACAACCTTTTCTACACTGTCGTGGCCTGATGGGGAATGCAGCAGAGATGCCATAAGGCCACACCAACCACTGTTGGACATATTTTCTCTAAGGTCAACTCTGAAAGATAAATATATGTGATACTCAGAATCACAAATCGAAAACTCTTGTCCACATGTTCCTTTAAAAGCATCATCACATTGCCCATGTCCAACTCAATTATTGCAGTGATGAAATAAGTTGCAGACATGTGGTCTATATCTGTCACAGTAAATATATATAGTAGACCAAAAGGTTTGGAAAGAAATGGGCAAATTTACCCATTTACTCCTATAATAATCATCTGCGTTTGCTATCAATTCAACCTATCAAAGCCTACTCAAGTTACAGTGTCCGCGTTTGCTATCAGTTCAACCCTATCAATGCCAACTCAAGTTACAGTCAGGGATGCCACTCTTCCAAGAATTCTCGTAAATCCGAGAATATCAGCAGGTCCGAGAATGCCATCCGAAATTTTTTCGGAAGTTTTGGTATGGTCGCGGTATGGATAGATCAGCATGCACAATACGCATAAGTGTTTCAATACGGCCAACATATGGCTAGATAGTTTAGAATTATTAAAAGGTCACTTCCGGCCTTAGTAAAGATATTCTGCAAATTCCGAACTGTCGTAGATGTGGTTATTTTGGTAGAGGACGGAAACCATATGAGACACCCTAATTCGGCGATAGTACACAGTATTAGGATTGGTTGATCGTCCGTCCGTCTTGCTCGTCTTCTTTGGGCGGTGTGTGGGTTAGGCTGGTCGACTTCGCGGAACACCTTGACTAGGTCTACATTAATTTTCGGAGGTAATCTGAATCGTGACTGAAAGCAAGAGATCTAAGCAAAAAAATCTTTAAGGGATTCCTTGTAGTATCTAGTGGTTTCCCAAAGAAAGCTTTCTCTTACCAAATCCCAACCCAGACACTTTGAGAAACAGGATTTTAAAGCAGTTTGTCCTAGCCTTTGTGTTTCTGACATTAGTGAAGAACATGTTTGAATGACTAATCAGAAGAACCAAACCATATGATGAGTTTTAGTCAGATAACCTCATCAGCTGCCTGATCCTTGATAAATAGGCCTTGGCAAGTCTGCTTTTGATCACTGTCTTGTATGATTATGTAAGAAATTTATGCGTCTTTACTGTTTAAGAAATAGCTTCATTTCTTCACTGTTTAAGATAGCTTTATTTAGAGATCAAACATGGTCTGGCTTTCTGAAAGAAGAGGTTTCAGATCAGAGACCAAGTCCTTATAAATTCCTGCAAAGCTGCAAAAACTTCAGAGAATTTTATGAAAAGTGAGTGGCATCCCTGTACAGTGTTTATTTGTCGCGACAAGCAATGGAAATATAACTGTAAATCAGAAATGTGCCATTAGACAATTAGGAGTGGCTATTACCAAATCACTTTGGAAACTGTTAATTCATCTAGTCAATGGTTTTCAGTTCTCATCAAGGTTTGGATCTTTTCTATGGCCTGGGATTTAAGAGTACAATACATCTAGATCAAATGAGCTGATCTGCAAACTGGTTTCAAAACAGGGAAGTGAATAAATAAATTCCAGCAATGTAAACAATTCTCAGCATCTATCACGCATTTTTCATCATTTGACTCATCTATCATAGAAACTTACTGTTGATACTGACGTGTCTTTTCTGCCTGAATTTCATTTTCAGTGGTGGTGTGTTTGACATTGAAGTCCTGAAATAGAAAGATTGTGATTACAGAATTTAGATAGGGAAATTCTACAGTGAGTTTGCAAAGCAGGGACACAAATATGCCATATGACATTACAGTCAGATGATATATTTATAAATCTCAAATTATCCTATCTACTTTTTTAAGAAAAGTAGAATGTAGAGAGCATTACTCTCTTTTTTACATATGAAAAACTGGTACTCTCCCATACGCTTCTATTGAATTCACATGGCACTCTATAAAACTATATTATATTAAAAATATTTCACAGCATCCATAAGACAGATCTTGCTCTTATATAAAATTGGAAACTGCAAAGTGTTTTCAAACAACACACGTTTCATATTAACGGTTTTTGTACTAAGCATGTTCCTGTGTATATCAAATTGTCACTTGACCTACACTATATATAGAGGTGAAATTTTGTGACAGAATTAATATTTTAAAATAACCAAGAAAAAAGCTCAGTTTTTTAGTATACTCTAATAACTTTTTCAGGGGAATACATGTAATGCTGTAAAGATAACTTTCAAGCTCTGTAGCTAAGATACTTGTGAACATTCAAAGGAGGACACCAGCAAAAAACATAAGGCTTGATGTGATTGTAATTTGTACAGTATTTGAAGAAGAGAATGTGAAACACCTCATTTAACTCTAATAATTATACTGAATGCTTGTATGACGGGAAAACCAATGAACATACTGTAACCTTTCCCCTTAGATTTTAAGAGGAATAAGAAATTATTTTCAGAGGCATATTATTCAGTGTATATTTCAACAGTTAATACAAGTGGAAATGAAATACATGGAAGTAGTGGTAAGAACTCACATATTCTTGCAATAAATCTGTCAGCAGTGTTACTATTTTGATTTGCAGTGTCTCATCTTTGGAGCTTGTAAACAGATCCCCCAGTGCAGACAGACCACCCAACTCCAAGAACTTCTTTTGAGCAAATGGAAACTGGCGCAAGAGTGTGGATAGGGAGTACAGAGCTTTCTTGCGCACAGCATATGAGGGATCTACAGACAGCATCTTGAGTAACTGCTGCATCACTCCACTATCAAGAGCATTCACTTGAACTTTAGCATTGCTAGAGAGTTTGAACACAAAAACACAGTCATGAACAGGGCACACAAATATGTCTAATGATTATTTGCAACTGATGACGGAGATATCCTATCTTTGCTGTTATTAATATGACAATTCCATGGATGCATACGAAGTAGACCATCCTGATAAAAAAGAAACAGTTACAGTAAAATCAGTTCTTGAGAATCAGCCTTAAACTTATACTCTTACATCCTGAAGCAGCTTTAAAGTCCTTTTTATGTACTATTCCAAACAAATTGGCAAAAAATGACAAACACAATTTAAATATTACATGGCACTAAAATAAAAAATCCTGGTTTCTCATTGCTAAATAGATCAAGCCCAGTCTATCATCTAACATTTCTCTTAACCACTCAATAATAAACACAAATATATTACCTCTGTAATGAAGCTCCTAGAGTGTGAGCTGTGGCTTCTCTTATATCTTCATGTGTACTGTTTAGTAGCAGAGAAACTGTCTTCATTCCTCCAAGATCACAGAAAAGTTGTGCATTGTCTATCTGAAAATGTAAGCCAGACACTTTCATTATATTTAGGGCTGAGGTTATCATACTTCTTATGTCAAAGCAAAACCAAAAACATCAGATGATCTTGATATCTTCTGAGACAACAGAATGAACCTGAAGACAAAGTGGCTCCTGGCATGACTGAAAGTAAATCAAGAATATCAAAAACGTTAACAATTGGGGAAAACCTCATTAATTTCACCTTCTAACAAGTTCAGCAAAAATTCTTTGTTAATAATAAAAAAAATCATGCTGAGCTGACAGAAAGATCAGATCAGCACAGTATCAAACTATCAGCCTTCAGTTCCTCCATCAATGTAGTTTCATGTCTTGGCACAAGACATGCACTGACTAACCTGTTATGATATCTGCACTAAAGGAATAAATGGAAATGAGTACCTGATGCAGATAATATTCCAAGTCCACCAACAAGGTTTTTATCTGCTCATGGTCAATATCAGGTCCCTTCAATTTCTCCAGAAGCTCAGTCACAATTTCTCCCTCTGTCTTCACAGACATATTCATATCAGCCATTTCTTTCTTCAAGTCATCGTAACTTCTAAACTTTTTTTTCACCTCCTGGTCATGATCCTGCCAAAATACATTTGCAAATTACTAGAAATTCCGGTTAACACATGAAAGATCTTTCAGGAACTGTCAAATTAATTAGGAAAATGAAAAAAAAAAAAAAAATTAACCCCAACTAATTTGTCATGTGTGACATACTCAGACAGACGCAGATTACTCACCACACAAAGCCTTTATGTCCAAACAAAGAAGATACTGATACAAGAATGATTCATGACTGAATGCGAGTTTACAAACTCATAATGAATAGTTTTATGACTCAGTGGTTTCTTCTCAAAGACACTGACAGACAAGACACACTAGGAAATTACCTTAGAATTTGGAGTCTCATCTTTATACTTGAAATCTTTCAATGCTGCTTTTAATTCATCCCTTGTGAATCTTTTCTTTTCTGTACTGATAATACCTTAAATGAAAAAAGACAAAGCCTTCAAAAAAATAAAATTGCAGTATAGTCTCAAGAAAGTATGCTGTCATTGTCACGAAGCATATCAAGTTTAAATGTTCTTTTGTGTAACTGACAGCTTAAAACTGAGCCTGGCTATTACACACTCCTGATAAAGTATAGTCTCCTATTTTCCATGTTACTGCTCTTCTAAGTTGGACCTTGGCCTACATAATGGGACCAAATAAATGCTTACGAACTTAAATGCTGCCATAACATTCGCAATGTCATGTGTTGGGCTGTAACTATACTGGCCAACACAGTAATTATGTTTCAACACATTTCTGAAGTCAGTCTGAAAAGGATGAAGCACAATGATAATTAAATGAAAGTTTCACTTTGACAAGGCACTGGCAACTCTTCATGATAATAAGAATTTGTGCTTCACCTCTTAATGCTAATCCACTTTTTCCAAATAGTGTACTGTGTTAATGTACATGACAGTCAAACATATAAATTACCAATTCTTTCTCCAGCATCCCAGTGTTCCATTTTCTGTGAAGATTTTTCCTCCATTAGTTTGGCTTCTTTTTTTCCAGTCTGCATATCCATTCGGACATGAAGGCCGGCAGGTATTTTTTGCCCTGAAATTACATTTTATAGGACATGCGAATCTTTTACCACTAATAATACAATCTCTGTATAACACAGTCCATAACACTGTAAATGACAATATTATGATGGTGCTGATGGAAAGAGAATAGTTTGCACAAAAATTCAGATCTACTTGCTAGATTCAACTGCACAAAGTATGTTGCATGGAGATATTCAGCTATACTGTATAGCAAAGCTGATCATAAATAAGGGAAGAGTGATGGCCAGTATTTTCATCTGAAATGCCCATAACCAGCAGATACCTCTTAATGAGAACAATAAATGTGAATGGTGGCACCTGGAAATCAAAAGTGATCCAAGTCACATGCAAGAGTCTTTCTTGCTGCTGGAATTCAATCACCAGATTAACTTCATATCCAGACAGTGCTGGTCAAGTAGTCAGGATATCTGCACAATGTATGCATTCCTCAGGGATGCCAATGCCAGATCACAAAAAATCATGAAAATTGCACGAGCACGCAGCGTATCGACATTTCTGACAGAAGCCAACCCAACTGTTTTACTTTTAATTCGAAATCATTTTCCACAATTATAAGGCACTAATGTAAACATTAAAACCAAATAAAGTTTACATTAAATTCAAGTTTAGAATTGTGTCTACATAACCTAAATTTCTTCTGCACAGATAAAGTATATATCTACTTACACACAGCAAGGAATAGCCATAGTCAGGGGTGGGAACTGTAAACTGTCACTTAAGATAAAAATCTAATCTTTCATATCATAATTATTACATTTCAGAATACATCACCGTGAAGTTTAAACAAGGTGTACATTATTTTACCATCTCTTTACCCATAACGCACATTTGTCATCTCTTATTTGGTCCTGATAAAATATGCACAAATGAATAGTGCTTTGACTTGCAGAATTCAGACTGAGCTGGATTCAATGGTTCACGACAAGTTCACAAAAAACGCTGCCGAAGGCTTGGCTACATTCTCTTTCTCTTTATTGTCCTTGAAACTCGCCAGAATCCTACTGTTACAATGTGACAATTCCTTAATGCGTGGAGGCTTGGGTGCCTTGTTTCCAGGCATGCCGTAGTTTATTACTGCACAGTGTACACCACAGGTATCCATCGCCTTTTAGCTTACGGATGTAATCAGATTTATAATAATAAATACAATTATATAGAAAACAAAGGATTCTGAGTTGGACTGTTCATTTTATATCACTGTCTTTTCTTGAATGATGACCAAGCGCATTGTTTACACTTTCCGCAAGTTCGAGTGCTAAGTATCGCACCGGTATTCCTCTGATCTCGTTAGTGGAGTGTGCGCGTGCATTCAGGAAGTTTCAAGAATATCTAACTTCCAGCTTCCGTGAGATTTGTCCTTCGGGTATTTCATTTTCATGAATGTTATCCGGATAACGCCAGATTTTTTTTTCCCACCGCTGCTCAAAACACCGAAATATACGGATTGTCTTTTCCGCCGCTCAAAATGCCTAAAAATCCGGAAATCCGGAAAATTGGCATCCCTGATTCCTTCCTGACACCGTGCAGTTCTCATTTCGGTTTTCTTATTTCTCTTCCAGGTCTTTGTGGATACTTCAGTATTGTTTCCTTTTTTGTTATTTTAAAAATTATGAATCCCTGAACTTTAGTAATACTTTAGTAATATCCAACTTTCTTCAAAGTAACATACTGGTTTTGTTTCACATGAGCAAATACACAAACAGAGAACGGTGATTTTTTTCTCTGCTTCAGAAACATTTATGAAAACCTTAGTAATCTATACTCTTCATTGTCTTTATGGGTGGGAGACATCTTTCAGTGAGAAAATTACCTCTGTACTTTTAATCTACAATGAATTCTAGTGATTTATCAATACTTCTTCCAATCCAAGGCATTCAAGGGTATTTTTATACTCTATGCTTATATAATATAGAGAAGGCGGGTAACTTAATGCCCAAGGAGGTTCTCCGAACACCGCCAAACATTAACGCCTGGAATGGATATTATTGCAGTGCCACATCAGCACTGAAGATTTCATTGCAAGGTCTGTATGAAGAAGAGTGAGTAACAGAATAGTTGACACTCAATATCTGCATTATCAACCAGAATGACATATTTCCAGTAACTTCTCCTCACAGACTTCCCCTTGTTAGATAAAATAAGCCAGGAAATATTTAAGTCTTATGCAATATAACAGTTGTTTATAAGAAACATTCCCCTATTTAGCACACTCCCATTCAACAGTCCTAAATGCTTCGTTTCTTACAAAAAGCACTCTTAATAAAACCAGAGTTTTGATAACACACTCTTATAACTTGGTCCAAAGGGTGGGTGTGTTGTCAACGTACTGCTGTATTACCTTTCTTGACTGTCTGCCACTCATCTGTTGCCTTGAACTCTTCAAGCGATTCATCAATATCATGTTCCACCTCATTTTCTTCTACGGTTACAATTCCATCATCTGCAATGGTAAAACACATGAGAAAATAGTCACTGAGATATTCACACAGAGATTTGTAATAGATGAAACTTTCATTGAATCTACTCTAGAAAGGTCACGAGACTCCATGTTTACCGATGAATTCAAGTGTATCTCCCCCAAGTGACAAGAAGATCCAATCTAGAAATCTAATATCAATGTGGTTGTTACATTTTCAAGGCCCATTTCTAACTATGATGTTTATCATTGTAGGTAAGCTAATGCATTTAACTGAATAAATCTCCCAGCATAGATGTGTAAATTCTAACAAATGTTTCTTTGATGCTGGAATGGATAATGCAACAAAGTGCTATCCAGATCATTTCAGGAAACATCTGCAGCAAAAACATAGATCTGGAAATTTGATTTACACATAAATCCAAGCATACTCCCAAATTTCTATTGTTTATGATTATGGTCAAGAGGTTTAGAAAGGGTGGACAGTAAGCAGAGACTGGAAAAGGTAAAAGTAGAAAGTGGTGTAGATCTACTTTTTGTATAGTGGTACCCTTCAGACTCAGTGGATGCACATTTATCTGGGCTCTGGGATTGAAAATACATAAATACATGCTGCTTCTTATGAGTTGAGTAAAACTGCAGAGACATTAATTGATTAATAATACATACCTTCATCATCATTCTCATCTGAAGACTTGACCACAGTCAAGGCAACACTGCTTCCTGTTCCAGACTTGGATCTATCATTATCATGAGGTGTATTTTTTCCCTGTCCAGTTGGTTCACTCCTGACACTTAGGTTATACACAAAAACACTAGAAACAATTAAGATGCCTAAAACATGAGCAATTTTCACACTTCTTCCAATGACACTCATTCTGCTTTTGTGTCCCTGCACCCTGCATGCACCAGGTCTAAATTTCTCTCTCAGTATTGCCGATGAGTGCTGGAATGTAACTGATTTTTCTCGAAGGCTGTGCGGTTCAGTTAAAAAACACCGTTCCAGTAAAGGATAAGGCGGTGAAAACAATGTGCATGACAACGACAGAGTGGAGATATGGGTCTCGGGTGTGCTTAAATAATATGGAACCCTTCTTGCATCATTTAAAATGGCATTTTAGTTTAACTTCACCTGGCACAATCTCAGTTGAACACGTCAACTTTGTTGTAAACGGTAGTCGACCGCTATCGATACAAAACAATAACTTCAATATCGAAACAAAACTTCAAGTTCCAAAGTTAAAGCATAAAATGGGCCATTCATTCTCATTTCTGTATCGTAGTCAATACGTTCGTGTCGTGTTATTTAATATGACTACTAGAAAAAGTTGCAACCAATTAAAAAAAATATACCACACAGACAAAATGAGAAGGAATAACGCTATTTTTTTTTCGTACTCTTTAGAGTCATGAGGGGGAAACATTTGTATATAGCTGCATGAAGTTAAAAGTTTGAGACCGGGAAACTAACGACTTAATTAAAGATTAATAAGGTGGTTCTTTCGGGGGGGG
>JAWQUT010000005.1:4461179-4471500 GCA_033807755.1 Ellobium chinense
CGATTCGGGACCTCAGGGTGTCATACGTCTGATACACTTAAGACAAGAAAAATATTAGAAAGCCGAATTAAGATGAAACCCTCATGTAGAAAGCCGAATTAAGATGAAACCCTCATGACTGAAATGAACTTAAGAATAATTTTGCTATGGTACTGTTTCAGTGTCTTAAATTTCGGGGTAAATCATCTTCTGTAGTTGTAATCATATTCCGTGGACAATTGTTTTGGTGATTCTTATGCCATGAAATAAAATTCTTATGAATGTAATGTGATAAAAATAAATGTTAATTTTTCATTATTATTTCCATGATACCAAACTGCTGATGGGTTTCATGCAAAGTGGAAAATGGTGCCTGCTTTTATTTAGACTATCTGTAACTGGAACTATTGTACTGTATTTTAACAAATGTGCAGAGTATTTTTGTTACAACTGTGAAGATGCTACAATAATTGTACGGAAAAGTAAAACATGCACATAGAGAATGAAACAAGGGATATGTAGATTACCCATAAATGAAGGATGCACAAAAAAATTAGTATATATAATGTACCTTAGCGTTTCAGACTCATCATCTTCATATCAGACATTTGTACGCGTATCGCCTCAAGCCTCAGTCTCACAGCTCAAACTGTCTATTTAAAAGGACAGGAGCAGATGTTTGCTTCACAACTTAAAAAACTCATATTACTTTTTTTTAACAAAATCTTTAAACTGCATACATTTTCCTTCCACCTATTTCCGAGAAAACAGCGTTGGAGAATACTGCGTGATGTCATAAAGCCAGAAAAGCTAGCAGGTGATTGGCGCAGCACATGCAGGAACCATCTGGACCAGTCATCTATCTAGCCTATCAAGTCTGTCTCACTTTTTGACATTATGCAGCTTGATAATGGTGACACGCATAAGGTGGAAGTCCTGACATACCAGTAGTGTTTTCTCAGACACAGTCAAGCAAAAAGAAGCAACTCCGCAGTTTAAATTTTATGGAAACATAATATGGACTTTTAAGGCTGCGAAGAAAGTAACTATCCCTGTCCCTTTAAGTTTTAAGTCAGTTTGTGCCTCTGTAGTAAGGAGGAAATTCTTTCATAACAACAGATTCATCGTGAATATTGAAAATGCATGTAATAAGTTATATAACAGAAAAATTACTTCATTTCTGGTTGCAAATGATTGGAGTGTTTCCAGCTGTCTTTGTGAGCCTTTTACTGTGAATGAAACATCAGCTAGTTGACTCCCTTTGTGATTCTGATAATTTCTGTACCGGTAAGTGTTGATTAATGTCACCACAAAATATGAATATTACTAGGACCAACTGGGACAGAAAGGCAGACTTTATTTGTCACTGTATGAATTTCAGTCTTGTTGTTTTCAATATATTGTGGTACGCATGCTCAGTTTGTGTGACATCATGCCACAACTACTGACTTCAGTCTTTATAATGTAGGACAGCATGATCCTTTATCAGCATGATCCTTTATCACAGCTCAGAATTCCTTCTTGCACTGATCGAGCAAAGCCTTCTGTTAGGCACAGGTACATATCAGGCTTACTATGAAGTAGCTGCACCTTCCAAGATGATATTAACAGCCAGTTCAATAAACTGTAAACTAACATCTCCCTGATAAAGACAATGCTATATGTAACATAGTCACATACACACACACTATCAAGAAATCCGATGCTCTTAAGATGAGTACAGAGCTTTATTCACAAATGAAAGTTTATATCAGGAATAATGTACAAAATGTTCTATACTTTCTTCTAACTATCCATTTCTCATTTCTTTCTTTAGCATTCCAAATATTTCTTCATGTTCAACATTATTCTTACTTCTCTTTCACATACTCAATAGGAAATTCACAGCACCCGCTAAATCATTTCATACTAGTCTTATTTCAGATTATCCATGGTCAGAAAAAAAAAGGGATGCCCATTTCAAACTACATGCAGATTAGTTCATAGTATGGCAGTGAAGATCAGGCATCATGAAGGCTCACACTGTGATTGGATAATAATGAATAACAAGCCTTTTTTCTGGTCTTGAGTTTACTTATACAGGGGTTGGGGCCACTTGAAAGTGGGCTGATTAATTATAACTGAGAGAAGAGAGGTATGGGTGGTGCATTGGTTTTGCATCAGTTTTGCATCACCATGTACCCGAAGGCCTGGGTTTTGTGCCATCATACTCAGATACCATTTTCAGGTGATATTTTAGTGTGTCTGAATAATTGTGTGTGCTTTTCCTTCTGCCACCTATGGCTAAAACTGTGTACGAGAAAATGTTTTTATATAAGCAGGAATAATGTCAAGAAACTGGCTGTGATATTCAAAGAAAAATTCTCCTTCTTGACTTTGAGAAAGTTACCCATGAGTGCTGACACTGAGGTATTTCCAGGAATTAAGTCAACCATGTACTTCCAATATTGAATACTTCATTGTATTTGAAATCAGTATGTAATCGTACTTGTATCGGCTGCAAATAAATACTTTTGGTGGCATGAAACCAAGGTTGACAAGAGTAGCGCTAACCAATGCTTCGAATGGGGTTTAAGAAATGCTTAGTAATAAGTATGTTTCTCAGATAATCGCTAGTTCCATTTCATTATAAGCCCTTTTGTAATAAGTGTCATCATGTTTCTCAATTTATCCACAACCATTTGAAGACATGAAGAGCATTGTAACAAGAACAGCACAGGATAAGATGAAAAAAATGTCCTCCATAAAATTTTATCCTGTGAACTAATCTTTATAAGGAAACAGAGGCAGTGGAGACATAATGCCCCTCTTCTTTCCATGGACTTACTACCATTATACTGCCAGTGTATAAATGACCATCAGCGGGTCACATAGCTGTGTATTTTATTTGTATGACAGCTGGACCTTATGCTCCTTTCATAAATACTACCAGAGTGAGACAACAAGATCTTGGAACAAAACAGTGACTCTGCTATTAAGTAATTAAGTATTTGTAACATTCACTTCACCTTTATTTGTAGAAGATATGTGATAAAAGTTTAATATTTTGTACCTGTTATCATCATGCCCCATTGAAAGTTTCCAGTTAAGTTTGAAAAATCACATTTTTTTTGTTTTCAGATAGCCCAGTTTTCTTTCCTTTTCAACAACAGTTCCACTGTTTAAATACTCCATGAAAAGGTGACTAGTTGGTTCTGTCTTTGCAGCTTTGTCTAAGAAAACTTATGTGTCCAAAGTAAACCATGTTAATTTAAGTATCATGTTCTTGTTTGTTTGGTTCAAAACAGTAATACACATAGTGAAGACAGTGGTAGCATGACAGTGAGAAACAGTTCTATCACCCTTCTCATTCCACAGCCACACCTTGCGTCCATTCCCCACCATAACCACAACAAAACTTTGTGCACTACAGAAGTTTTAGTACAACATGAGACCATTACAACAAATAAAGAACGCCTACATAATTTGAGAAATCACACCAATACAATAGGGCAGTAGAGACAGTTGATAAATTAGCACAGCATGACTATAAATAATTAGCAGACACATTTCTTGACCTGTATGTTCATGGGTATCATGATCAGATAATGGGAACAACTAAAAATATGAGCGTGAGAGCAAAAGCATCTGCTTGAGGGAAGTTAAATCTTCCAACAGTAAAACTGAACTCACTAAAATTCTTATATCTGTGTGTCTTGTCTTTTTATTACTGAACCCATAGCAGTTCACATCAGGCTGTAGTTTCGATGAAATCACAAAATGATAGTTGTAGGACTAAAATAAAACAAGCATCTTAAACTTACTAGCAAACTACATCAGCTGCTACATATTAAGAAATGAAGTAC
This sequence comes from Ellobium chinense, assembly GCA_033807755.1. Taxonomy (NCBI): domain Eukaryota; kingdom Metazoa; phylum Mollusca; class Gastropoda; order Ellobiida; family Ellobiidae; genus Ellobium; species Ellobium chinense. Next base: position 4,465,004 of record JAWQUT010000005.1, read on the forward strand.
ATAGAAAAAATAGAAGACAAAGTTGTCAACTTCCCCAGTCCAAAATGGCAAACCTGGCATTATTATGTTATTTCACCATGGCCTAAGTATGAACCATTAAATTATTATAGGTTAATTTGTTACAACATCAAGCAATGTCCAAATAAACAAGTATCATGACATGCAATGGTATTTACAATGTTAAAAGCTGTTTTTAATAAACCCCCTTTATGTTAAGTGATCGAATGATATTCAAAAATCCTGTGAAAACAGCTTTCATAACATATCTTTTAATCCAATAAATCATCAGCTGTCTGCTAGCACTGCGAAGTACAGAATAAAGAGAAGGAATATCTCAATGTTGTAAGAAAATATAGTGAATGAATTCTATCATACACGCAGCATTACTACTCATTAAATAAGTTTCATATTACATGTGGGCAGCTTTTCTCAAGTCTCATAAGTTATTACTGTCAACACAGCATAAAAATCCAACAATGTTTAAAAAATTAGAAACAAAAATAAAAAAAAAAACCTAAAGAGAACCCAAAATTTTTCTGCGTGTAAATGTAAGTCACTAAACTACACAAAGCAGGAGCTAACTTTATCTTAAAACACTAATTCAATACAATCTGCTAAAGTCACCATCTACCATCCCTAAACGCAGCAGCAGAAACACAACAAAACTTATGAGCCATAATGCCACAGACACTTTCAGGTATCACATCCAACAAGAATAACAAATTATAGGCATGTTTTGTGAAGGGATTTAAGATCCACCAGAGTCTCAATCTCATAAAACTCTGACCTGATAAGTCCTGCTTGTATCAATCCTTACACTCATCCCTCCCCCTCCTTCAGCTTACATTTGGATTTAGTAGCTTCTGAGAAAATTGTGACAAAAGAATTGCTTCAGATGAAATGTATATATTCATATTTTCGTTATGCATTTACAATGTTTTATAATGACAGGCAGTGTCTCAATAAAAACATTAGAAATAAATTAATATAGACCCTGACATGGTTATGCATTTAACCCTGACGACAGCCTGTTTCTGTGGTACCATTCATACAGACAAAAGGTTTAAACTGTTTGATGACCATAATATATTATATATATATTCGAAAGTAAAAAGCAAATACTCATCAAGAGAGATTTACCTGGATATTCACTTGATAATAAAGTCAACAGAGGCATAACCTGTTTTAGCTCATTGCCAGAACTCTGTCCCAGAGAGTCATCATTAAAATCTAAAATATCTGATGTGGCTTAACAGAACAGTCTGCAAAGGATTATAAATGTAAAGAATAAGGTATTGATCTTCTAGCTGGTTTTAAATATGGGACATTTGTACATAAGCCGCTAACTCACTGCTAAACTTAAATGGGAGTGTTCCATCTCCTTGCCAATAATACTAATTCTGTCAGATGCTACACAGAGTATTGATATGGTTGGTCTTCATATTACTTCGAGTAAGGTTTTGTCTGGACAATAAAAATACCATCTATTATTTTTATCATCAATGCAAAATTCTTGTTCTCATGTTACCCAACTATGAAAAGTGTTGATAAAAAAATAGAAACGGAAAACTTATTGTAGAGATGACTTTGTGTTTCATCCTGCATGCAATACTCACCACATGAAAACAGAACTCAGTTTCAGTTTATTTTTCAGTGTAGGGTGACTCATCATTCACATCACAATTTATAATTTTGTAACAAAATACAAGTACTGGTAGTAATTGTGAGCTTTTTCTGGCCCTAAACTCCCCTCCCTATTTCCAATGAACTAAGCAGTCAGTTTTGGCAATGTCCAAAAGTCATCACAAGCTTTGTGTCTATCAACTCCTGAGAGCCTCCAGTCTAGCCTTCATGTCGTCAATGTCATCATCTTCCTCAAGTGCAACAGCAGCAGCAGCAACACGAGAAGGACCGGCTCTGGCGCCTTCTGTCTCTGTGACTGGAAGGGAATCATCCACAGCTGCGGGAGCTTTCCCAAGTTCACCTGCAGAAAAACATAAGTACTTGAATATAAGCATTCTCAGGTATAAGCACTAACCATTTGAACAGGCATGAAAAGTACACAGAATACACGGCATTACAATTTGTAATACTGTATAATACAGTTCCTATTACGGAAAATGTGATATGTCTCACAAATTACTGAAGAGACATGTAGTTTTGTAAATTCAAGGATATTTATTGTTACTGAAGTCAATATACATGAAATAACTAAATAAGTTTTAATGGTTACAGAGATTCTAGCATCTCATGTCTTAATTTCAGATTCCACAAATCCTTCGTTAAGAACATTTACAAAGCTTCTCAGCCCTCTAAGAGTAATTTCTCATAGTATTAAATGTCTCTCAGATGTCTAAAGTCATCACAAACCAAATGTCTATCAGCAAGGGGAACTACACTGGATTTTGCCGCACACTGACAGTTTACAGAAGTTTGACTTACCAGCTGTCAGTTCATAGAGTACTTTGTCAACCTCCTCATCAGCTTCTTCATCCAAGTCCTCATCATCCAAGGTCTCCATGGTGTCATCAAGCATTTCTTCAATAATGCCAGCCTGATGAAGAGACATGTCATGCTAATAAAATTTCTGGTTTAGAAATTACAACAACCTTGAACATCTCAAACACTTGCAACCTGAAATCATGGTTCTAACATACTTTTCAGACCGCATGTATTTCTCTAAACCAATGCTTCATTGAAATTCAGCAAACTCGAACAAGATGATATGGTCCTGAAGAATTCTAATTACATATCTATGCTTGAATGTAAACTGAAAGAACAAAGAATCATGCTGTGATTGAAAAAAAATTCTCAAATCCATTAAATGAGGATGAGGATGATGGAACACACTAGTTGTCAATCTGAGACACCGTTTTGCTGGATGAGTATCTACTTTCCATTATTGTTAACAATTACCTTATCTTTGGCCTCTCTAGCTGACATCCCCATTTTGTATCAATTCTAGCTTCATTTTTAAATTTGTGCTATGTCAAACTTACCTTCATCATCTCTTTAGACATATCCCTCATAGTGGCTTGAATCTCAGGTACTTTAATAAGCTGCTGCATGCTCTGCATAACCTCTGTACTTTTGGCCAACGCCCCAGCAATTCTTAGAGTTGCTATTGACAGTGCACAAATGAATAAAAAAATATTGCTTCATAATGTGACAATACTTCCTATTTTAGATCATGGACGGCCCCTATTTTGTCTTACCAAAGCAATTACACGAAAAACAAAGTCCATGTGTTTGTTGTCATTGCTGACAAACCTTATCTCATCAGTAAAGAAAGCATTCTATTTAATTTAAATTACATCTATGTGCAAGTACCAAGCTGCTGATTTGATCAAACTGATACAAAAAATAATGTGCATTGGTGTCATCTAGAGAAGTATTTTTTTGAGATGACAATGAAAGAGTGAGAAGATAAAGCTTACTCAAACTGACTGGAACAAAAACACGATACAACCAGCACAATTCCTGAATTATTTCTTACCCAGCTGATGCTTCATGCTCATCTGTACAGAATTTAAGTGAGCCTTTGAAGCATATAACTTGTTAATTTGTTTGTCAGCTTTCACAATTTCTTTGGCCAAAATTCTGCATGCTTCCCTTTCACCCTTCTTGGCAGAATCTTTGATCATTCTCTTTGTCTTCTCTTCTTCACGCTGAATACCTGAGCAGGACAAAATTTTGAAAGTGCTGACAGCAATAAATTTTACATTATACATCACTTGGGAATCATGCAAATACATTCACTTTTTTCTGTCAATGGTATAAAGCCAGCCTTCTATTGCTTATTTTTAAATAAAATAAAAATAAGGCAGACCATATTGGTTGCATCATAGGAAGAAATGGGAAATGCAGAGCAACAATGAATGTATGTAAAGCATGGGATATATAGATGGTGAATGATGTTAATAAACGGTGAAGGGAGGCTAAAAAAAGAAGTTATGACAAGAACTTTCTCATATATCTAAAAGAATGGTTGTACTGTACCTCGGATCTGCCTTTCAATGTTATTGCCTTCTTTCCTTAACTTGTGGGTCCATTCATTCACCTGAAATAAGTATTATAAGTGGTGCAAGTATGTCAGTTAACAAGTCAAACTTCATAGAGAGCTAGGGATCTGATTTGGATCCGTTTATCTGCAAAAATGTACCATTTCTGGAGTTTTAAATAGTCAGAACAAGCAAGAAAGAAATTTACCAGTGCTGAATTTGCTGAGATAAGACTAAGAGTGAGACTTCAGGGTGGATTTCACACTGAATCAATCCAATCATCCTCTTGTAATGAACAAGAGAATACGTCCAATATCTTAAAGGAATCTTCGGCAATGTCGAAGGACAGCACCGCAACAATAAAGATACAGTTCATTTAGTCAGCAGAGACAAACCATGGACTATATCGATATTTCGACTAAATCGGTGCCGTTGTTAGAGAAAGCCGCATCTTCCACCTATAGATTCTGGGACACCTGCAAAAGCTTGATCTTAGGAGTGCAAACACTGGTCATACTCATACAGTACTTCATTCTCATAGTAATCATAGCAGCATACTATTACTAAAGAGGTTGCTCATAATCAACATAATGATTAGGCGGTCACCTTTCATTTGAGCCTGCACAAAGTTGGAAAATTATGTTTGATGCTTCCAGTATGTAGATCTAGACTAGTCTACACCAAAAATAACCCAATTTTATTATGCTGTTTGATAAAAAATCTTGCCAAACAGGTTTGCTAAGAAATGTCCAGCACAGTCCAAGCAATCTAGGATCTAGAGTAAATGGGATAATCAGGGAATAGGACCGATCTTGTGGCTAAACAAATGACTAAATGAACTGCATCTATGCAACAGCGGTCCTGTCCAAGGAGGAGATAGACTAGCCGAGTAAATCTAGACTCGGGTCAGCTATCGCCCCTATCGCCCTGGCCTATCGGCTACACAACTTTCTATCCTTCAAAAAAGCTTAAACCTACCATTTCTTTCGGTGACACTTGTTGCGATTTTCCAAACAGACCCATTCTGTCCCTCTGTTCAAAGTATGAGATCAAACTTGACAGTAAACTGGTGAATTCCCTGGGTAAAATTTTATTTCCTCATCTCGGATTGCATTTTAGTCATCGGTGTTGATATCGTAAGATGTAAACTTCCGGTTTGGGTTGGTTTCAAAAGGGGAGATTATCAATGAAAATCAATGGTGAGGGCATTGTAAATTCCTCTCCCATTTGGTTGAGAGGATTGTGATCTCGATGTAAGCAAAGATGGATGGGCAGAGGGATGGATAAGTAGTGTGGATTGATGAATAAATGGTCGGTCATAATGACAGATGGGTGGATGGGTAAATGAACAGACAGAGATGAATGGATGCAGAGATGAATGGATGGACAGATGAGTGGACGGACAGAGAAATGGATGAAGGATATAGACAAATGGATGGTCGAGTGGATGAATGAATAAATAGTTGATCACATGAACAGATGGGTTGGTGGACAGATGGATGAATGGATGGAACAGGCAGACAGTGGATGAATGGATGTGCTAAGGGAAGGATGGGGGAGATAGATGGAGGATGGATGGATGGGTGGACGGATGGAAAGAAAGAGAGAAAGAAAACAAAATAAATGAAGAGATGGGTGCATGGTTTAGCTAGAAATGTGACCGACTGACTGAAACAGATAAACCAAAGATTGAGACACTATTTGTCCCCATGAATCAGTCTATCATGAGGCAGATTTGTTGAGTACCATCCTTTGTTCATATACACTAGTCAAGACAAACAGTCTCTTTGTCTTCCTTTTTTTTTCAGATACTTTGATATATTTGTTGATTACAAAGGGATGCAGGTCTCCATTTATGTGAACTAATACCACTCTGAAAGGGAGCATGGCTGTGCAGCTATTGAGCTGTTCTTACAATCTGAAGCTTTTCAAATCTAAGCTTTGTGGGTTTCACTCCCAAGTCGGAAAATTTGCTGGCCGTGTCCTTTGGAGGAGGGGGGTGGGAATCTGGATGCTGCTCTGTGGCCATTGGCAATGACCTTGTTATGGATTTCATTTGTAATACTGTGTAATTATATGAAAAATGTGAAGTGCTCTGTGTGTAATATGAATGTGTGATGCTGTCTGGCACTGACAAAAAGTTGTTTTCAATTATCTTTATTATAAACATAATTTCTGAACTGTCTTAATCCAGCACCTAAATGGAAAAAGGATTCTAATTTCTATGCATCATCACTCATATTTGGAATGATGGAGGTGATGGACCAGTGGAGATTTCATTGGCCCATAGATACCAAGCACTGATAGTGCCTTGCTCATTTTACGGTTTGAACCTCTTGCAACAGGAACAAAGTAGATTGGTAACAACTTTCTTCTACTTGTAATTAATTTGCAACTTTGTCAAAAGCTACTTTTTTTGCTGATAATGAAGGCTGAAAAAGACATGCAGAATAAAAGAACCATTACCAACCCCTCCACATCCACACCAACGCCCCC
>JAWQUT010000005.1:4476258-4545801 GCA_033807755.1 Ellobium chinense
CATGCTGTAACCAAAACCTGACACCCATTGCCTATAGCGGCAATGGCTTTAATGAGCAATAGGGTTTGAATCTCTTTTTGATAGGTGTTAAGATTAGGAACCCTGTCTCAATGGGCATCGGGTTAGATTTAAATACTTCCTATATCACTGCCACTAAAGGTAAAGTATACCCAAGGCTGTTTAATTAATCACCTGTTGCAGTGGCAGTATTGTCCCTGATCTGCAGTAGTACAGTGTGGGGCTGACCATCACATAAGTTGGTGGATTTGTAGAGAACCAGCATCAAAGGCTCAATCACACCATCATAGGAGGGACACAGGTGCAGACGAAGCTGTGGAGAAAATTATTTTAAAGGTAGCAGTGCAGTCAGTGTAAGAAGTGCAGTAGCTTATTGAACCTGTCAAAAACACATTTATTTGTTAATTGTTTTGTAATTTTCTGTTCTATAACTGGTTAAACACTGCATTGTTGGTTAATTTTTACCCTTTGTGCCAAAATAAAAGTGGCTAGTAACTTCGTGTTCAACACTGCCTTTGGATTTGAACAGCCTAAGTCAGAGGACATTTTCTTGTAAATGGTGCCATGTTGTTTTTGAGATCAAGGTCCATGTGAACATAATAAAAAATAAAATGTACCAACATTTTCCCACCAATATGCAGTTGCAAAGATACACACTGAATCTTTTTTGTTTTGCCATAAAAGTTCTCTCAGAAGTAGAATGAAATATGACTTAGGCCACTATAGAAGCACAGTGACGATTTATTCGTTAGTAAAGCTCTGTAATCTTTTTGATCTTTTAATTACTTTATTCATGTCAATTCTTTTTTCTGTTTGTGCCAAAACCAAAGTGGCTGGTCACTGAATATCAGCATTTAATACTACCTCTGGATTTGAACATATGGAATCAGAAATTGTATAAAATGTTAGCTCAATGAATGGCAGGCAGCCACTGCAAAGGACAATTACCAAATTATTGCTTTGTAATAAACGCATTATAGATCACATTCTTCCAACCTATGCGCTTCCTAATGCAACCAGGAGGCAAGGCTTATTCTTGTAGATATTCTGTTTTACATGACAAGAGGAAGATAGTGAGCCCAATCTAATAATTTCGGGAAGCTGGTACACATCTTGGGAAGTGTGTCACAGGGATTTTACCAAATTACTGCCAGGGATCAGTTTTGTGAAGAAAGGTTGGAAAAGTCCTAACACTAGAAAATTTCCTGTCACTACCGGGATCCGAACCCACGGTCTCTCAGCTTGCAAGTCTGAACGTATTACCACTACACTATAGAGATGTTAACTTCACAGCAGTTTAAAATTCTTAAATACCTACTGCTTGAATGTTTCCTAACTTTCATGTATGAACCTAGTATTCATCCTTGACTCTGAAACACTTCCCAACTGCTCACACTAACAACATGTACCTATGTGTATAACCAATGCTAAGCACTGAACACACCTCCTGCATGTTCATATCCATGGCCAGGTAACGGGAGGAAATATTTCGGTCGATGAGGAAGAACAACCCAGAGTCTGATACCGTCGAAAACGTCATCTCCAGTTTGAAATTCAGGGGCGTTATCACCCGCCCTGTGGACAACAGTATTTTGTAATAACTATAACCATCAAAGATATGGAAGACACTTAAACACTGCCTATGCTTTAAAAAACAACTGCAAAATAAAGACCATTTTAAGAAGAAATGACTGTGTCAACATAACATAATGTAGCTGAAGCTAAGCAGGTTATTCCTAATGGTGACATCAAACCAGTATCTCTTGAAAATAGTGAAATCATATATTTAAATGTCATATAATTGCTGTCATAGTTAACTAATATACATATGGCAGGAAATGGCAGATAATGTTGTAAATATATGCGGTGTTAGACAGTGTGCTGCCCTTGCTAAAGTTCTGAGACAAAAGATAATTTAACCAGAACATAACCTGAGGGATTACAGCCTATCAATAAAAGACCAGATCACTCAAAGTTACAAACAGCTTACAGAAACATCAATCTCTCTTTGCCTCATCCTAAGATGAGCTCTCTTTGCCTCATCCTTAAATAGCAAGTGGATTGTCAAGTCATATTATTATTGCAGATTTGAAAACCTTCCACCTCCTGATCTGACAAGGGACTACATTCCTTATGGTGTAGAGTGGTGGAGGAAGGAGCTTGCTTGGCCTTATTTCACAAAGACACTAATCTATCCCATGATATAAATGAGGTAACCTATTAAACCATTAAGACTTTATGTACCACAAACTTGTGAAATATTAATAACCTTGTCAACCCTAAGGTTTTGCTTATAATGTAAATTTGTGGTATAGCTTGATTACATTTTTGTGACACACTAAGGTAAGTTAAAATCAATATTGCAATTATGGTACACAAAGTGTTAAATGAGTGTTTATTCTATTGCAAGGTTGTGTTTCTCAATTGCTCTTTGCTAGAAAGGAATGACAGAAACAAATTCTGGCCCTGCTCAGTATAAAACTGAAGTGCACTATTACCTAGGTAAAGATAAGAGTTGAGACCAGAGAGTGAAACACCATAGCGAACATCTCTGGGTACAGCAGGGAAAACCGATCTGTCTAAAATGCTGGAATAGAAACAGACATCATGAGCTGTTAATCATGTCATTAAGACACTCTATACTCATACAAAATTACATTAGTGCATAAGACACAAGCAATTTGTTTATAAACAGCCACAGGCTGAATTGTACCTGAATTCAGAGTGTAAATTTCAGATAGTGGAAATTACAGGCTTTAGTATTATTTATTTAACATATTGCAACGTTTTACATATCTACACAACAGAAGACTGCAGACAGAGTGAGGTTTAGCTTGTTGTTACAAGCTTTACTATTATTTATTTAATGCACTGCATAGTTTTACACATGTACATGGCAGAAAATGCAAACAGATTGAGTTTTAGCATGTTGTGCTAAATAAGCAACAAGACAATGGAATATTATAGCACTGCACAAATTTCTGTTCATTTTCTGTGAAAATGGACCTACTTCTACAAGGGATAGTATACAATAATTCTGCTTTTATGTCATACCTTATTGGCAAGGTAACATTTGCAGGTGTAGATCCCTCGGATCCAACTTGAAGTGAATATATGGCACCAGCAAAGACAACTCTTGTAGGCTGGAAAATGACAAACCAGACATTTTTAAATAGTAATTTTTAACTCCACAATTTGTTGAAATGTCTTTCCCATTATTTCATTTGTTAATGTGGGCAGGCCGGGCTTGTCAGTGAACCTTTGCTTGAGAATTTCTGGAGAAGCATCCCATGCTGTGCTGAACCAGAAATGAAAAAGGAATTTGTACACACATTAACTTCAAAACTGATAATCCCAGGGAGGGCGACATCCTTTATCATGAATATCAGTTGAAATATCAACAAACTGAAGAATGCAGAGAGATAGCTCCTTTTTTTACCTCACCAAGAACTGCACCTTATTTGGCCTGCGTGGGATCATCAGTCTGAGTTCTCAAGCATATGGAGAAGTCAATGCCCTATCTGTACTCTCTACCTCACAGCTGCTCCACATATATGCTGACATGGCTTAAGATGCAAGCTGAAAAAGTAACAGTGTGCTTCTTCTCAGAAACAGTTGGTCCCATCAATGCTACTGCAGCAGAATAAACTTTTGATGATATCTGACTCAGTGACCAATTTTCTCCTTGTCAAATTCATTTAATTGCAAGGATATATTTGCAAGAACAAGAATAAGCAGCAGCAAAAAAGTAAATACCTGTGTCTTGAACTCTTGTGGTAAGGGTGATGTGGACAAATTGTTAAGCCCAATTCCTCCAACATTAACACTAGTAGATGATGCTATTGCTAGTCGAGAGTGGACGTTAGAATCAGCACCTGTGTTCACATAATCCTTTTCCACTCCAGTTTCCATGCTAGCAAAGTCATTTATTCTCATCATCTTTAGCTGAAATATTAAAACAAAAATGTGAATGTCAATCAGTCTCAGCAATGAAACAAACAAGGAAACAAACGAAAGGTAAACCTAGTACAAGGAAGATGTAGGTATCATGTTAGGCTTTTCTAGTCAGCTCTTATCACCCTGTCAGCTGTCAGTTTTAAGGAGCTGTTCTATGGCAGGCTCTCAGATGAGCCACACCATTCCAAATGATACAAATGAAGCCAATATAGGTCATCATAATTCTGAATTTCAAACATGACAATCCAAGAGTAAGGTTTTTGTCATATTTCTTAAAGAGCACCGTGTAAACTATGAGCTGCCTTCAGGAGATGTCCACTTTAACATTCTCTTCCCATTTACCTCACAGGTAATTCCACTTGTCCACACTCTCACTTTTTTGTCATCAAGAATAACACTTGAAGTTGCACCAGCTGGCTGACTCTACATAAAAAATGCAGACACACAGCATTCTCTGCCTCCACATTACGAAATTTGTTACCTGATGCCTCTGTCCATCATTGTATGGTTTTGTCAAAGTCACATCATATTCCTTGGTAAGATTTGTCCTCAGTCGCAAATGGATCATACCATTCAACATGTACAAGGTAAGATAGTGGGCTGGGCTTTGCAGAAAGTCTGCCATGTACAACAGCACACCATCAGCCTTGAAGGCAGCAAAGTCTAAGCTCAGTACTGAGCTGTAAGAAGAAACCAAAACAATGCTTCTACAAACAATGAAATGGGTGAGATTTTCAGCTCTCTCACATCCTCTCTTTGAATAGATGTTTTTTTTTATTCATATCTAACTACATGAAAAGAAGAGATGGAAGGATGTTGCAAAAAAATAGATGATGCAAGACTCTACTCAGAGCTTCATAAATCTTTTGAATAATTTAAACTCCAAATTCATTTTGAATATTAAAAACAATACAGAAAATTTTCCCGCTCCAATGCAACAATGCAAGGCTTTATAAAGCATGCTGGAGCATTTTTTCATTGAGAGTGATATATATATAATCTAGCAAACTTTTGATATATGCATGTTATATTCATTCAGCTTCTCAAACAATTCACACAATACTTTCTCACACATTGTTTTTTTATTTATGAAGTATAGAATAAGCAGATGGGAAGTGTGGTGTGTCAAAGTCATGGGTGAACACTAGGCTTAAGTGTGGAAATTGGGGAACATATTCAGGTGGGAGGTATTTAAGGTTTAAGGTGCTGTGAAGTTAGCATCCTTATGGTATAATAATAGCATAATATTTGACTTGCAAGCTGAGAGGGCCTGGGTTTGATCCCTGGTAGAGATAGGAAAATTTTCTAATGTTAGGTTTTTCAGCCTGTCTTCTCAAAACTGACCTTTCACAGTATTTGGGAATTAATCCTGTAAAATCAGTTCGGGCTCTCATTCTTCTATTTTAATAATAATGAATAGAACCGAGTATGCCTTACTACCTACTTATACAAGCAATTTCTATTACCTCCTTTCAAAGTACTCTACCAGGCTGACAGTATTCAGTAGCTGGCTCCAGTTGATATCTGTCTTCCCAGTCATTGTAATACCTTGTGATGGGTCAAGGTATGCAGGCGTGGGAGCACTGGCACATCCCTGTGGTGGTGGCTGTGTGGTTACCGGGGGAACAGGAGGGTTGCTGGCTGGAGCAAATATACCAGCGAGACTAACATCCTTCGCTTCCACAATATTAGAGTGGGTGAAGGCAATAGATCTGAAATGAATTAATCAGGTTCACAGTTAAGTCTAATGATAATACTTGCCAACACTCACAGCTGAAGCAAATTTATTCGTCGAGTTTAAAGATAAACAAGAACTGCCCTGTTTAGTATTAGTTTCTACAATTTCTGACTGAAATGTAGTTATCATGGCAAATGTTACAAAATTTTGTCTTGTTGTGACAGTCACTATAATGCAAATTTCATTGCTACAAAAATCATTTTTAAGGCTGAACATAACTTTAAGTACAATTGAAGACACTATGACTTAGGGCTTGTATCTATTCACAAACCTTGTATTGACAACAAGCCGAGTAATTCCACCAATCAGAGAATGTTTCACAGGACACTCTGGCTGAAGCTGCGTGCTGGTTGATATGGCCCCTAGCTGCATCACAGCACTGGCTGAAAATGCCAGATAAGTCACGGACAGGGTTTGGGCAGGCTCTTCAAAAACTGCACCATCCACCTTCAGTGATACTCTGCAAGTAAACATCAAAGTTGCTAATCAGTTTTAGTACCATGCCTACATTTGTTTAACTCCAAAAGTTATTGCTCAACTGTTAAAGTCAGCCCCCAGTAATTTAGAAGCAAATACTATATTTGAAGATGCTGAGAATGTTACTGATTTGAATGGTAAAACTGATGCATTCAAGGGTGGATAAAAATTTCATGACCTCACCCAGAAAATGCTGAATTATGACCAAATGAGTACTTTACAGTCTTCAACAATATCCCTCATATGTCAAATACTATTATGATTTAGTTTTTCCTTTGCAAAAGACAAGATTCTAAATTGTGCACTTTCAGAAAAGTGAGCATTGATATACACAAATCTGTTCATTGCACATTCATACTTTTTCTTCATGTTCCTAATTTCACTTTCATAGCTCCACCTGACCTTTGTCACTTTCAAACCTGAAAGAATATCTGTGTAAATGAGTTTCTTCTGAAAACAGTGAAGGGAATCTTGTTACTGAAAATGTGCAGCTTTACCTAATTCAGAATCCATTCATCTGCCAAGGAAAGCATGTATCATGTAAAATAGCATGTAAATGCAGGACGTTGTTCAAGACTGTGATGTTTTCAGGATAGTGAAAATTCATGCTTTTTCTTAATGCGACCAAAAATGTTTTGACCTACCCTTGTAGATGCATGAGCAGGTAATGCTGGTTCAGTAAAGTTTAACACTCTCACTGTTTGTATGTTATAAAACTGGGTTTTAAGGGGATGGCACAGAATACCAATATTTGAAAATTCAATAGTTCTCAATATGAGTGAGCCAAAGTGAGACTATTCAGCAAGAATCATAGTCTGGAAATTTCTGGAGTGGTATCCTCTGCTGTGCTGAGCATGTGACAAAGGAAGGAGCTGCAAGCATATAAATTTCAAACACATAGTCCCATAGAGGGTGATGTCCTTCACATGAATATCGTTTGAAGAATTAGCAAATTGTAAAGTGAAGTGCCCTTTTTATCACCTTGCCAAGAACTGCATCTTTCTTATTTGGTTTGCATGGAGATGTTGACTTGGACTTCTCCGGCATGCAGAGAAGTTACCCTGCTCTATCTGCACTACCTTTCCACCGGTCTACATCAACATACAGTTGAAATACTCATTTATGCACAAGACTTTCTCCTTCCTAATAATAAGCTGTACTCTTAATCCAGTTTAACACCAACCTGCGTGTTCTGCAGTCCAGCTTGATAGTGTGTAACTGGCCATCGCTGACATAGTGACCAGAGCTGACCACTACAGCGGTGGTATCTTGACGATAGACTATGATCACATTCCCACCAAACAAAGCCACATACAGGAAGCGGATCTGTGTCAAGATTTAAAGGACAATTTACAACATGATTTTAAAAAAAAAAACCATCTTATAAACATGAGAATTTATTTCAGCAACGTCGTAGCAAATGCAGCATGCAGTATGACAAACTCAAAACAATCCTATATGCATCATATATTTTTATTCAAAAAAGACCTTTGAAATGACAGAAACAAATTAAAAACCAGGCTCAGAAATGATATCTCACAAAAAATTATTGTAATCATTAGGCTAGGTCAGATCACTCTCGGCAAAGACAGTCTCAACATTAGGCAGTCATCCATGCAGCCTGCACATAATAATTTAGATTCAAGACTAACCTTAGAACAGACACACCATACAGATAACTTACTCCTCCAGGGGCAGCAATATACATTAGCATTCCATTCAGCTGGTTGGTGATAATATCAAACTCCAGTGCCCCAAGCTGCTGTATTTGTTCAATGGCTGCCAGTTGCGCAAAGGATAATTCCGATGTGAGACTGAGTCCACTGATTATCTAAGAGGGCACAAGACATAAAGTATTTTAATGGGTAGGCTTTGTTCAAAGCCCAAAGTTGCTTTTGACAGAATCAGTGTAACATCTCCTGACTAAGAACACGACATGCCCAACTGAATGTCCATCTTAAGTAAATACTGTATATCCATAGCATGCTCCAAACTATGGACATTGCCCTCACCTATATGAAACTGCTGAATATCATCTATTCATCTGTCCCATCCTCTCTGCACTGCATGCAAAGCACCTACCTGAAAATCAAACAATTGAAAACACCCTCTTCTCCATGCCACACAGATACACAAGACCTCAACCTACCACATACTGGCAATAAGGGTCATTACAGGAGCTGAGGCTCAATGACAAGGACCACAGCTTGCCTTGCTTACTCATCCATGTGATAAAGGACCCAACACCATCTCACCCAACACAATCAGCAAGTGCTAAACACTCATACATTCTTACAATACCTGTTCTCTCTTTTTTACATCTTCATTCAAGCTTACCAGTGTCTACCAACAACACTTGAACCTCCAAACTTAATTTCCAAGGGACCAGGCCTCAAAGTAAGAAAAATTCACCTTTCCAAAAAGCTATAAAAAGGTTTTCATATGACCAAAATAGGTCAGCCACTGCCCACATTTTATTTATTTCACAGCTCTGTTACCAGTAACTAAAACCATTTTTTATTCATTCACATTTTTATGCCTAACTCTGAGGCTATGGCAATAACAGCATTGTTTGTCCTGGTTGGCTGATCCTGAATGGTGAAGTAAACATAGACAACAGGGCTTTATAGGATTCAAGCTTTACAATTTTTTTTTTGAGGATATTAATAAACAGTGCTTTTTAGGCTTATATTCAGGATATTATTATTACCTCAGCAGGCCTGAACACTCTAGTTCTTTCTCAACTTCCTGGGAAGCATATATTGCTGCTGCTCTTTACAGGTGCTGATCACTCGCATTTCGACCATATCTTTCATTGCCTCTGACCAGGTTCCCATTTAATTCCCATTTAACAGCTGGGTGGACTAAGGTGAAAAATAAGAACACTAACTTGCTCATAACAGCCATCTGTGCTGACACCAGATGAGGTCACAACATTGTCAGTAAAGCTAAGCTGGGTCGTGGCTGTAGGAGTTGTAATGCTGATCTGTCTCAAACATCCAGCAAAATTTGTATCTCCTGGTGTATACCTGTTGAAAACAGAGGCATCTCAACATCTGAAGTGAGTAACATGCAGTAGTGTCTTGAAAACTAGAACCACCAGACAAGGTTCTGTTAAGTCCATGATAATGTATCTGTTGTAACAATGATTTTGGTGAAATTTTTAAAAAATCTCAGTATATCAGACAGTCTCCACCTGTACCTTGACACCTTACCCTCCCTTCCCTTCCCCCCACCCCCTCCTCCATGTAGTGCAAATAGACAAAAAAATACTTTACATCCACAATTTTAAAAAAACAATATGAAGAATATCATTACATTTCTAAGTGATGTCAATGCCAATCAGCAATGTTTGGGGCTAAAGGATGATAAATTCCTGACATCGAGCGATGACATGAGAAGAAAAGTGTTTAACAAAGATGAGGGATTTGTTACAGTTTTTCTTCAACATTCCTACATGATAACGTAATTCTTCTTCATCCTTTCCATATTTCAGTATGGACAAAAACAAAAATTTAAACATACCATACTTCTCTTCAAACATGTTACTAAAGCTGTTCATAGTTTTATTTCAAGCGCAGCCAGTGTCACATTTTCATAACAAATAAAGTATTCTAATCATTCAGTGACTACATTCATGTTCTGGAATATTGCAAAATATCAAGCAGGCCGAGTCAACTGCAGATCAAACTCAGTGGAGGATGTTGTAAGATGAATGTGACAAAGACAATCGACCATCACATTTAGCACTATTAACAGGGACGGATGGAGTATACCTGGAGTGGACAGATTACACATTGGCTTGCCCAGCATACCATATGGTTGATCCCTCTTGTAAGTAATCCCAAATAATCACATATTTTTTATATACTAACCCAACTGATGAAGGATCTGATGCTGAACCAATGATAATGTTTTGACCATCCAACGGGCTCAGGATTCCAAAACTTATGGTGAGGGTTGTCACTTCAGGGCTGCCAGAATCGTCTACATATTTCACTGACAGTTTGAATTCAGTAGCTACGCTCTCTGCAATAATCTACAAATTTGAAAAGATGAAGAAAAAGAGGAGGATTTTCTTCATGAAAGTAAAGCCATATTAAAATCATACATCTTTACATCTGCTTCTTGAAAATTGTCTACCATAGAAAGACCACATATTCAGAAATAGATAATTTTTAATCTTTACAGAGCTAGGAATGGCTAGGTGATAATGGTGATACTAAAACATAGTTCAAGGCATCTATGGTATTTTATTTATCTATCTTTGCATTATAAACAGAGTATAAAAGCACAAAACCATTATTTATTAAAAACATACTCACTTGAACCCACCGTCCAGTTGCAAACTGACTTTGACTCTGCACTGTGTGCAACAGGCCTCCACTCAGTGTCTCCCACACCACATATCCTTCCAATAAATGGAAGGAGACATAGGTTTTTGCATCAGCTGAGACAACTTTGAGGAGGGTAGCATTGACAGAGAAAGTCCGGAACTGCATGTTTAGTTGTTGGGTCTGAGAGAACTGGAGTGACCCTGGAGACAAAACTAGGTATCCAAATCCTGTGAATGATGCTCCAGGGGTCCTGGATGGCTCAGGTGGGCTGGGTGGGGAAGGGCAGCACTTTGCTCCTTGGTTGCTAGCTGTTGGGGCAGTCCAAAGGCTAAGCTGCTCATCTTGATATTTCAGGTTATGAAGACAGCCTCTAAACATCCTGTTTGTGACTTTGGTGGTCTGCAACAATTACCAACTCAATCAGTGATTTAGGAAGTCAGTGTAACCCCCTTTTTCCTTCCCACAATGATTATGACTGTAAATTCAATGAACACTGATTACCACACACTCTGTGGACTGAAAATTTTTGAATGTCTATTTAAGCAAAGCAAAATAATTTGGTTAGCATCTGGTCAAACACTGAAAAGGATGTACCTCTCAAAGAAATGAGCACTCATCACAGTATAAAGCACCCTAATGTGGAGTAATTTGCCTTAAGTACTCTGATGCAGGTTTCGCAACATGTATCCAGAAGCTGCTGCTAGTTGCATCATTTCTTTTACACCTTGTGTATCTAATAACTGTGTTGACATTTTATTACCTGTTCAGTATCAGGCAGTGATCCAACAAATAAGTCTGAAGTCAGGGTCAATGTTCCTGCAGTAACTGCCCCTTGACCCCTCACACTGTTGGAGACAACCCCACCAGTAGACAGCATTGTGACCATCAGATGTCCAACAGTTCCATATCTTGTAAAACACCAAATAAAATGAATGAGGAAATATGATAACCAGCATTAATAAAGATAAAAGATGGGCAATAATGCCTTTAAGGTGGCCATGCAAGATACATATATGTATAAAAACACAGACACCAACAGCTGGTAATCTGCACAGTCTCCATTCATTGGCTCTTTAGCTATAACTTTCAATCTGGGCCGGTAAGATTTCCAGGACTAGATATAGATGTGCTTGATTAACTGTCTACGATGACAATAGGTGTTAGGTATGTTGACAGAAGTGAGATAGCTTTTGATGACCTATTACACAGCAGTGAAGGATGAGGATTTTGAAAGTTGAATGATGTTTTTCACCAACAGAAACAGTAGAGAAATTTGAAATTTTCTAATTGTAATTGGGTGGCAAGGTGTATTCTCCTAATACATTATTACTCATTAAGGGGAAAGGAATGTGAGTGAATATTATTTTTTATTATATTGCATGTTATCTAGTGAAGTGTGTCATGAAGGATTTTACCAAATTACTATGAAGGATCAATTTTGGGAAGAAGGCCGAAAAAACTCAAATCAGAAAATTTCCTGCCCCTACCGCGAATTAAACCCAGGGTCTCTCAGCTTGTAAGCCAGAACGCGCAAACACTTTACCGCAGGAACATTAGCTTCACAGCAATTTCATCCTTGAATACCTACTGCCTAAATACCTAACCTCCATGTGCAAGTCTAGTGTTCACATGTGACCCAGACACATTTCATGACTGCTCACATAATATCCAAAAGAAGAGTTTATTTGATTCAGACCTGGAGGCAACAATCCTGGTCCAGCAATTATCACATATCTCAGCAGGGCTGGTGACTCGAGTGCTCTGGGCCCCAGTGTTGAACTCAAAGAAGACTTGATCATTTAAAAGTCCAACCTCCAATTCAGCAGCTGAGGACAAAGAAGCATGTATGACTCAAATTAACTAAACAGTGTGAACCACTTACTGGATTCATGACACTAAAGATTCTGTCAGCTTCCTTCATAGCATTGAGTGTCAATGTGTCAAGTATGCTAGTGTGACTGTAATGTCACACCTGATCTTGTATCTGTCTGAGAATCATCTAGCTAACACTGAAAGCCATTTGAGGGATCCTCTGATGAAATTGTTAAGACAATTGTCACTGCTGAGACAGCTATTGTCCTCAACAGTTTTGTGAATCTAGTTCTCTGGGACTAGACACAGGCAGGAGTTATAGAGCTCACTTCAGCTTCTAGCGATCTAATGCAATATCCCTTCCCTGCAGTTTCACAAAATCCCTAATCTTATGCCAGTGCAAAAGGTAATACTGTGCCAGTGACAGCATTGAGAGAGTCTTGGAAAAATGCAGAGAAAGATGCTTTTTACTATGTTAAGAAACAAAGCAGTGTAGGAAAGAAAAGGGAAGCAGCAAAATGGATATTATGAAAAGATATTTCCAACTGAATGCCACATCAGTTATACAATTTTCCCGGAAGCTTTGATTTTACAGCAAAATAGTTTTGGTTGTTTCTAACAAGGATTAATGTATTCAATGAATATAAACTGACACTGTTTGCTGTAAATGAAGTTTTTCAGAAGTTGTTGTAACTGAGATGACATTCAATGGAACTGCCCAAAAATCAAGTGTGTACAGATAGAATAATGAGATAGTGAGCTTGAATGTGATACCAACATGTAGCAGGATTATCTAAAAAGAGGACCACTCCATCCGTGAAGTTGGCGGGCTTCCTCATTTCCACAACCACATCATCATAGAGATGTGCTTCATTAGCCATGGAATTTCGCAGCTCCAGCCCAAGACTTCCATCAAATGATACAGGTTGTCGCAGTTGAGTCAGCATGCTCTCTGCATTAGCCAACTTGCTCTCCAGTAGCTGGATCTTGTCTGCAATGTCGCTGGTCTTTTGCATGACTTGCTGGCTGAGTGTGGTGGCAGATGTCAGGTCTTTTTGAAAGTCATCATGCCTGGTCTGGTAAGCAGTTACTGGAGATTTCACAAAGAAATGAAGTTGTCATAGTAAAGGAAAATAATAATGATAATAAAGTGTTTGTATATCTTATAATTCAGTCTAATGCCCATTCATATGACTTCACATTATTATAACTCTTAACTGGTTTGATCACTCTAGAACTTTCTCAATTCTAGGGGCACTTATAGTACAGCTGCCATTTACAGGTGTTGATCATTACCATTTTGACGATATCTTCCATTGCATATAGTTTGGCACCCAATTTGACAAACAGGATGACCAAGGAAAATGTGAATAAAATGTTCTCTCCAAGCATTTACAACTTAATCATGGTCAGAAATTCAACCACAACCTTTAGATCCACATACACTAACGGAGGAAATAAGAAGAACATGCAGAACTGGGATTTGATTTGTCCTTGTTTTGGAGGCTAAGAAGGCCTGAGGGCAGAAAGCTGACCTGGTCAAGCAGAAAATGTTATAGAACATGTTATATTCAGGAAATATAAGAATGTGTCTGTCCTCCTCATCTTGCAAGTCCTTGCAAGTCATATATGCTGTGCAGTATAACATTATGGCCAGTTATTTTGCTGTAGTTAAGTGCTATTTATTTTTCTGTAGTTAAGTGCTATATGCCAAAGGCTAATAATATACCGAAACTCAAAAGATACAAGAAGCATGATGTCCCTAGGAGAAAGATAGGAGAACATAAAATCAGCACCTAACAGGAAGGGTCAGTATCTTCACTCCTCATTGGCTGCTGGAAGGGAATAGAGCAAAATGCAGAATGCCTCTTATGCTATGATGCTGACCCCAGACTCAAGTATTAATTGAGGTGTGATAACTTCAGACCAAATCTATTATAAATCTGTATCATTTCCATTTTACTTTCCACCAATCCACACTTACTTCTCTGTCTCACAGCCACATCCAATTGCTGTGTCTGGGCCAGCTGACCCTGGATTAAACCCAGCTCTGCCTGTTTCTGGCGCACTACCTCATCCTGACTGGCAACGCTGGCAGCCACCGTTTGTGCAGTGGTCAGTGCCTCTGATACTTGGTTGATAGAAGTGGCTAAGTGTTCACTCAGGACATTATCTGAAATTAGAATTAATATATAATATACTGCAAGAAGAGAGATTCTGGTAAGGAGCATTTGTTTCATAATAATCAAGGTCAAAGTTGTGAGGCTTCACAATATGACCATTCTTGAAACAAGCCGTGAAAAAGACTGCATTACACCAAAGGTCATGACTCTATTATTACTGCTTGGAGCATGCTTGTATAACTGGATAACATTCTTTATCGCCAGCCCATCCCTCTTTAAAGTCATATACATATTCACTTCTTCAGAGTTAACTTTTTTGAACACTTGAGGAAAAAAAATTGTCCTTTTCCATTAAAAAGTGCCTTTCTGAATTCATGACAATTCACCATTTTGCCAAGGAAAGATCAATTACATGAATTTGCCACCTCACATGGAGGTACTCATAAGTGGTGAGATGGTGGTGCAGTTTGGCCATTTCCAAGCACTCCCCAACTCCCCATAAAAAAAAACAGGCACCTAACCACCAATCAGTTCTCAGACAAATGGAGGAAGTTAACCCAAACCCATCGATGTCTACCTGTGATTGGATACCCACATTGTCACAGCATTTGAAAGATGTAATATGAGATGATGATAAGGCTTTCACTATATTCATGATTTTTCTGATGTTTATGTTTCACACATAACAATACATATTCATTCCCTGCTACTTTTCTCTGCAATACCTTCATCCTCTGTATATACCTTGAATTTGAGTGTGGAGTGTCTGAGCAGCAGCTCTCATGGCATTAAGTTCGATATCAGCCTGCGCCCACTGTGTGTTCTCATTGTCCAGGTTGGTCCCAGCTGTGTCGAGGGCATTTTGAAGCACTGCCAAGTAAAATAAATGCAATAAACTAAAACTTACAAGTGAGATATGCAGGAACTAATTTTAAAATGGACATACCAGTGACTGTAACCTTTATTACACAAAATGAAATTATTTTCTAGATATTGTGATTTGTCATTTTCTAGTTTGTATAACCTGTCTAATCTAAATGGCTATTCCAAAATGATTATATGTAAAGGGTGTACTGATATTTTGATTCTTAGTTGTCTAATCTGCTCTCACACATTACTGCAAAGTAAAAAATATAATAAAGTGACAGGCAGAATGAAAGTGACAAGTTTCTAAGAAAAGTATAAGGGCAAAAAATGGACAGATTTTGTATTAACCTTGTGGCTGATAGTCCACTCCCATTAATTCCAATCTCCAAGCCTCCGCACTTCCTTTCTCTGCAGCATATTCCTGTTCCAGTCTTTCTAAATTTGCTCCTGTTATGTTTCCGCGCACCTCCTCAATCAGCTGGTTAGCTGTCGTTACAGTGGAAGCTGCGGTGTCAATGTCCTTTACTACTTGTTCAAAGTCTTCAATTGCCTGAACTGCCTCTGTCCCCACTGAAGAGATGTTTTGGTAAGTGCTATGGTGGATGACAGGAAACAGAATATGAGTAGTTAAAAGGCGTGTCAGGCTCATGGATGAACACCGGGCTTACACATGGAGGTTAGGTTACAATACTCAGGCAATAACTAGTGGGTAGTTAAGGTTTAAATTGCTGTGAAACTAGCATCCCTGTGATGTAACAGTAACTCATTTGACCTACAAGTTGAAAGGATCAGTGTTTGATCTCCACCAGGGATAGGAAATTTTCTAGTGTTGGGTTTTTGTGTCTTTCTATTCATAATTGATCTTTCACAGTAATTTGTTAAAACCAGCACACATTTTCCGGATAATATGTATTCAAGCTTGCATTTCTTCCCCTTTATGAACAGAAAACCTAACACTTGGTAACGAGAACATTATATGCAGGCTATCACCAATAAGTGCTTAGAATACAGTCTCAGTATTTGATTTGCACAGTTTTAGACAGCAGTGAATAGTCAGATAATGATACTAGGACAAGTGTGCCACTAAAACATTTTATGTACTAAGCAGAGAGAAATTTAACCATGATCAAAAGCATTACTGGTGCATCATAAATGTATGATATGTGCCGTTCACCGGATGGGAATGTTTAAGTAAACACAAGATGGAAGACAGGGTGAATAAAGATGTTTTTATACATTTTTTTTTTTTCGTTTCAAAAGTACTCCACAGAACTGTGCTCTACAGACATCATTTGATAATAAGAAAATTCTCTCAAACCAGGCATTATAACATAAACTTCAACAGTTAGCTGCAAAATTTTGGATATACTGTAACTCTTACAGACATGATGATGATAATGATGATGTCAGAATTAGACAAACTTCACTCCTCCCAGCTGTTTTCAAAGATATCCCTCACTGTTTACATTTCTTCATTTTGTCAACATAATTATATGGTTTTATTAAAATGGTATATACATAAATAAAAGGTTATTTTTCTTTGAGTAAAAGTCACTGGATAACAGTAATTCCTTCCAATTGCAATATTTTCTGTGCTTCTGAGAGTTGTGAGTAAGTGGAGACTACTGTATCTACGAAACGCCCTGGACTGTTATACAGTAGTCCTTCTACCATCTGACTAACCTCCTCAGTAATACAAGGGCTTCATCAAGAAGTGCAACATGGATCTCTGATTGGTTAACTGCTGTTGCCACTCTGTCAATCAATAGAGGAACTGATGCATGAAGATTTTTCAGCTTTATGGAACCTGTTTCAAAGTTGCTCACATCTGCAGAGAGAAAGCATTTTCAAACAATAAGCTCTCCCAAATATTAGTTC
Source organism: Ellobium chinense (assembly GCA_033807755.1). Lineage (NCBI taxonomy): Eukaryota > Metazoa > Mollusca > Gastropoda > Ellobiida > Ellobiidae > Ellobium > Ellobium chinense. The sequence continues at coordinate 4,493,466 of JAWQUT010000005.1, forward strand.
AGATATGTAATGTAAGAGTGCAAGATTGGCAGGCTTACTACATATTAAAACAAACAAATATAACTGCAGAAGAGTTACTTGTGTGACGTTACTCCTGCAAGTGCAAAAGTATCGACTGGTTTGAAACCATGCATAAAAATCTACCATAAAAATATACTGATTCTCAATGATTGTATTGTAATGTATATTATTCAATAATAATTCCTGCATTTACTTACCACTAGGAAATGGCAGAAATTCACCCCCAGTCATGACCAACAGCGCATTTCCATTGTAGACAGAATTTGTGTTTCTTACAGCAGTGCGAGCAGCAGCTAGTGCTGAGACAGATTCCTGATTCCTGTTCTCAGTGTTGTTAAGACCAGTGTTCACAGCATTTCTCAGGTCCTCAACTTGAGATCTGAACACCTAATGAATTGGAAAGATTCTGCTACAGAAATGACTTAATCACTTTTTCTCCACATGGCACATAGGCAAAAAAAAACAACTAATTTCCATTTCCTCATTCATAGAAAACAGTATAAAGAATATCACTATGTAGTTATGTGACATTGATGCATATCAGTGATATGTGAAAGAAAATGGTAACGTTCTAATGCCAAGAAGCGACATGGAGGAAGAAAGTTTCCTACATGTGGCTCAAGAAAAAAAATATTCTCCAAAGCTTACATTATCTTTCCCATAAATTCCAACACTGGGCCACTGCCCTTTAGTCCTCTATCAATGACTAAGAGGACAGAGAGAGATGCACCATGCAAGAACACTGCCTGCTCCCTAATCTGTACAATATTCTTGGCTCTCAATTGATAAGTATAAATCAGTCAGTGGTAATTAGGATCATTTTTTTCTTTTAATCAGTATGTTATCATTTGATTAGTTATCCTCATAAATTTAACCCCTACCCTACATATGACATACATTAGTGTCTTTACCTTTATCAACAACATCCTGGGATTCTCCTACTGAGTGCTTGGTTTAGGGTTAAGGGCAAGCACTAGGTGGGAAAGTTCCCAGACCCTGCTATCAGTGTGTAGAAAATATGACACTGCGAAAGGTTAATCTACATTTGGAAAATCATCATTCAGGCCACTACTTGTAAAGTTACTGCAATGCTGATTGACTTGTACAAACATTCACGATTCTTTCAACTCACAGCTGCTTGACCCAGGGTGTTCTCGACTGTGGCAGTGTTGTAAGACTGTGCATTCAAAGCAATTGATAGGTTCATCACACGGAGAGTTGCAGTATTAAAGCCAGTGACGAGTGATGTGGTGGAGTTGCTCACTGCCATCACATCGGATGCCTAAGAACCAGAAAATCCAAGGATATTTTAAATATAATGAATCTACTCACTCATTCTAACTCACTGCACTTTTTTTCGGAAACAGAAAGTGGTATTTTCTATATAACATTAATTGGATGATCACAATTCCTTTTATTGGTAATTTTCACCATTGCAGTTAGGTGGAATTGGCTGAATGATCACCTTTCTCTCCCTCTTCCATAATCTATCCTGCTGTTTCATCTTGTAAGCTTTCACAAAATTTCAGTTAATACTGTCCTTGATCTCTCAACTCCTTCCCCTTTTATACTGTATTCTCTCCTGTCCTCTCTACCTCACAAAACTTACGGAATTTATTTAATTCTATCAAGAGCCTTATAGGCTTTACGAAAGTCATACCTGTTGGTTGACCAAGCCAATGACTGCCTCCAAAGCTGAGGTATTCTGTGCCTGAGTGAGTAGACTTGCTGCAATGTCCATTTCTCCTTGGAATGTTAAAGTGCCATTTCCAATCTGACCTCCACGATTTAGATACTGGAAAAGAATAAAGTTTCTAAAACTTCCACCATTCCCCTGAAACATTTACATATTATCTGATTTATTTATATTGTTAATAGTACAGTATATTGTGTTACTGTGCTGGTGAGAACAACTCAGTAGGTTAAAAACAAAATTTTATTCTTATACTTTAGTGCAACGTTGTAGTAAACTTTCACTACATCATTCCTGTTTGGTTGAGGTGAAACCAATGGAGAAGAATACACTATGAAATAGAGTTCATATTGTTGCCTGGGATAAATTTAATCATAAGTCCAAAAATGACTTTACAAACTCAGGACAGTATTATTTCTGGACGGTGATATATAAGTGAACAGCTAACATAATCCATTAGCATTACTACACTCTGATGAACTTTAGTTTTCTTCATATCACTAGACTAGATGCTCTTTGGATGCTCATTCCAGTCAACAATCATGAAAATGACACAGATAAACCATACGGACCAGCAAGAATTCATAACCAACCCACAATGGTCTTGCACTTTGATATTTTTAAAAAAATTTTTTTTTGATGTAAACAAACTTGATATTCCTGATCATCTGTACTAAGTGGACAGATGTGACTTACAACAGAAAAATAAAACTCTGAAGATAAAAAAAGGTACATCAAATTTTCACTACCAAACCTATATATAATTTACCTGTGAGGCTGTGGAATTGTACTCATTCATGTACAATAAGTAGTAGTCCAAGGTTTTTCCAAAACTGTTGATGTCACTAGTCAAATTAACTGCCAAGTCTGCCATATTTGCATGCCTTGTCACTTCATCACTGCTCTTGTTCTTGGCAATGTGCACAGACAATGATAAGGAGGACACCTGAGTTCACAGTAAGTAAAATATTATTATTAAAATCTCACTTGATTTTCGAAGAGGCACAACTCAGCTATTTCTGCTCTAAACTGCATGAAATTAAATATTGTAAGCTAGTTCCTTTTTCCCCAGAGGTGGTCCTTTTTTCAGGTTTTGTTCATCCAGCTGACCTTTAAGGTTGTTTGCGTTGTAAACACAGTATCTGAAAACTCCCCTGCAGCATTCTATTTTCCATTATTGCGGCTTGCAGCTCAAAGGCTGCATGGCCAAAAAACAGTGAAGTGCGACAGAGCTGGCAGTGACCACCATCCCTGATCAATGATCTTACTGTAAGAAGAGAAGTATATGTAGAAGTGGCATGAGAGGTTGCCCTCCTTCTCTTCTCCTTTCCCAGCAGTACTAGGACACTTCAATTAGTGTTATAGAAATATAAAACTTTCCAAAAACAAATAAATCAGTGACTTATGTGACACTCCAAGCTGTTACTGGTTAGAAAATGCTAAAGTGCATGATAGCGACTTTGTGTCTTCAACAACAGCCTAAAAGTGCAGTCACATGGTTGATGCTGGATGTTATACATAAAAGTTTTCCTAACGATTTTTCCATCCTCTGTCCTCAAACATTAACACTTCATACAACAGGGTTATATATCTGACCTTTGTTTCTGTAATCCCAAAACTTGATACAAGTGAATCCTGGATGTTTGTCACATTTCCGACAATGTCTTCTATGGATGTGGCACTGCTTCCAGCCAAGCCCAGTGAATCACGACTCTGATTTAGCCTGGCGGTCAGATTCTGCAGTCTCAAGTCTTGCAGCTGGACATTCTGAACTTGTAGTGTTCTGTTCAGGAGTTCTTCACCAACACGTAACTGGGCCTGAACATTATCACCAAGGGCTTTCTGGCACTGACCACATTCTGTGGGGAAATAAGTTGGCTCATAAACACTACTCATCTCTCAAAAAAAAAAAAAGAAGTAGAAAGGAGCAAGAACACTGTTTCATAGAGAAGTAAAATCAAAGTGCATGTCAAGTTTGAAGACCACACTAGATTTTCAAAGCAGGATATTCACAAGTCAAGGAAAAGTCCTCTTCTCCATTGGTAAGTCTTTGTGATGAACCATTCATCAAACATAATTATCTAGACCATCCAACCTTGAGTTGTAAAGGTTTCCTAACCCTTGTACTAATTTACCAAATCCCGATACACTACGTGAGGTTCAGCATCCTATCCATTAACATCATGTATAAATGTTATCTAGTATACTCAACATACACTGTTTTGAAAGCCAAGGACTGATAAGAGAGAAAATAAAAAAGCTTCTACATATTTACTTAAAAATTGAGTGCAGTATATGAAGATTAAATAGTACAATAAGTTCATTTGATTAACTTTTAAACATTGTATAGTGGTCCATATCAAATGTGTCCCTCCTCAGAAAAGCAATGTCTATTTACCCTCACATCCTGTGTCAGTGAAGTTGACGAAGAAAGGCAGACACTGATCACACTGTCTTCCGCTCACACCAGGCTGACATGCACACTGACCAGTCGCCTTGTCACAAAAGGTCACATTCACTGAGCCAGTGGGGTCACAGCCACATGCTTTAAGATATAAAATATCAAGTTAAACTTTTAGTTATCATTATGAGCCATTTACCCACAACTCCTCTAACAACTCCTCTAATTACCACTACATCTTCTTCAACTACTTTCTAGAGGCATTTTGTGTGAGTTTGATCATGGAGGAGAGGTTCTCTATGCTCTATTACACTTGTATTAAGAGGCCAGTTGAGGGTGCTAGTACAGGCAGATAATCAGACTGGATTCCACATTAGCCCAGAATGTTTACCCGATCATCCCACAGGCTATATAATAAATAAGGTTGAGTTCAAGTTGAGACAAGCAATGGAGCTGACTTGCTTCGTTTTGTTGGTCATACACCTATACAACCATCAAAAGGACCTCACTCTCTCAGGAGTTATCAGTTCAGCAGTATTCATGCCCAAGTCCATCATCTCCCATCTTTTGCCAGGGACATCATGTTGCCTAGAATAACCTACCTACAAATATCTGCTTTTTCCTTCAGTGCAACTTTTCTACAAAGAATGATGAATGTTATGTGACAGTACTATTGCCAATCATGTATAACAGTATTTGTGTTCGCACCATAGATGTTTGTGAAGTCATTTGGGACACTACACATTCTTCCTAAGAGAGTATGACTGGATCATTGCACTTTTATTTTTGTTACGTGGTTTATTACTAAAAGACCATCAACAATGGGTAATAATAAACAAAGGTTATTGATAAATGAAGTTACCTATGTCAGTCAGTTTACATACCTTGACATGGCACAGCTGGCAAGCCATAGAATCCATCTTCACACTCATCACAGGTGGTTCCTTTAGTGTTAGCTTTGCATGAACACAGACCTGTTTCATTAGCACATTGCACACTGACACTGCCAGCCTCAAGACAACCACAAGCTTTACAACCTGAAACATACAGACAGGTAAACTTAAACCTCTGATGTATGTTGGTTTGTATTGCTGTTTTTGTTTGTAATCAACCACTTGGTTTGTCAGTTTAACTCTTAATTATTTGATTGTAAAGTCAACATCATCACAGTTCGGATAGGTTCATAGCCGCTCTGTCATCTGCATTAGTATGTGGATTGTGCCTGAAAGCATTTAATTATTGTTTCTATTCTGCCCAGTTGTCTCTTCCTTCTCTATAGCTCTTTGGATAACCATGAAGGCCCATTGATTTGTGACTAAAGAAGACCTTGTTACATCCAGCACTGCAATTTTACGATAAACTCATAATTTTACAGGAGTTGCAAAAATATTTATGTCTCATGCCTCTTTTTACTAATTTATTAATCAGTGGCACATAGGGTTGCCTGACTCAGAGACTATAACAACCACAAGAGAATAACCCAGATGGACAGAGGGGGAGCATCAGGCTCTATACAGTGGTGCCAGAAAGCCAATTTCATTTTGCCGCTCTGGATTAATACTATCGTTAAGCCCATTTATGATTTGAAAGACTTATAACGATATTATTTTCAGAGGGTGGAGGGTGGGTTTGGCATATATGGTCTTTCTCCGCACAACAGCACAGCACTTAGAATAGTGCTTAGGTCATTCCTTCATGCCGAAGGACTAGTTACTGTGCCACAATGCCTTTTCTCTGCTACTCATATTGTTTCACCTCCGTCATGCTATATTAAACTAAAACTCCAAGAAAACTTACCAACAAATTCTGTGGAATGATAGCCCCAGAATCCCATCAAACAGTGGTCACATGTCCTTCCTCCAACACCATATACACATGCACATTGCCCACTCATGCTGTCACAAATTGTAGAGTTTGATGCTGACGGAAGACACTCACATTCTGAAAATATCAGTAAGAATAAATATCAGAGCAAATAAAACTTGCCTGATATTGACTATTGACATAGCTCTTCAAAATCAGCTGTAAATGCTTCAATTCGTTCCTTTTTGTAAGTGTGTCAGCCTGTCAAGACATGCTTCATGTGGTGACAAAAATGTCACTAAATGAAATAAATATATTGAAGGTATTCATGATTCTGTTGCCTAACATTTCTCTTTCTTTTTTGCTTACAATTAACTGAGCCATATTTTTGTATCCTTTTTTATCTTGTTACTAATTCAGATAGTCTAGAAAGGTACCTTGACAGTCCTGCAGTGTTGCATTGCCATAGAATCCAGTGACACAACTTTCACAGTTGTTCCCAGTGGTATTGAAAGAACATGAGTCACAAATCCCAGTCACACTGTTACAGCTATCAGAATTGCCATGACATTCACAAGGTAAGCAGGTTCCATTGACTGATTGAGGGTTTCCATAAAACAGGAGATCACACCTGTTGAATATTTGCATAGGTTCAATTTGTGTTTACAAGCCAAGATGCAATGGTCAAGAAGTATGACCCTGTACATGGAAAAAATCTATGATTTCTACCATCCTGTCATTAATATGCTTTAAAAATGGCCTAAGTCATTATTCACACTTCTGAAAGAAAGCAGGAGGAACATTATTATGACAACGCAAAAAAAAAAGAGTCCGCATGAACCTCTGCAGCTGCAATTTTGCTAAGTAAACATTGGTCCATTTTTAATTTGTTTAACATGGCAACATGGATCTTGGTATAATATATAACATGGTACAGTCATTCAAAAATAGCCTGAGACTGAACATGATTTGATGGAAGATTTGAAATGAAGAGGTGGTCTGGTGGAAAATATAGAAAGGTTTAAAGAGACAGAACTACATGTAACAAGAACTGTAAACTTTCAGACAGGCTACTACTTTGCTAGCTATTCTAACTAACAGGTGGAAAGGTGTCACAAGTGCTGTGATACTAATCCTGTCTCTAGTTAAAGGAAATAAACTTTGCAAGCTCAATATCTCCCAAATCACAGTACTTACGCGTCACAGTGGATGCCAATGTAACCATCTTGACAAAAAGCACAAACTACATCTGTTGAGTTTGTTGCCTGCTCACATGTTGCGTTCATCACACGAGGATAATAGCAGGGGCACTCAGTACAGTCAGACTCTGTGCCTGCTGTGGCATCTCCATAGAACCCAGGCAAACACACTTCACATGAGTCACCTACAGCAAACAAGAGAAATACTTCCATGACTTTTAGGCTCCCATCTTTTAACTAAATTCAATAACTGAAACACCAATAATTAGTCATACTGATGAATCTTTATAAGCTGTTGGAATAGAGGAAATATATATATACATAAATCCACTGAAAGAGCTATCTCATTTAAAAATCTGAGAAACAGAAAAAAAGTTGGTCATGCCATTTTGTGTGACAGATATGCTTGTAAATGGTTTTCTCATTGATAAACTTACATTCCTGTCTAATAGAGTCTCATGACTGATTTTACTGACTTATTAGCTTTATGAGGCTCAGAGCTATATAGACTGATAGAATCTTCTCAAGTAGTCAGCTTCAGTAAAGCTTATTTCTGGATTAAGCAAAATAATAGTGTGATTGCATCAACAACTCTTGCTGCTGAAAGTAAAAGATGCATCAGACAATAAAAACCAATATAAAAGACCATATCAGCCAATCATATTCCTCTGACAATGGATTTGCAGATGGCGGAAGTAATACTTGTTAGAGCTGTGGTTTGCATTGCCCAGATAACTGTGCATGCAGAATAACTGAGAGTGGTCTATATGGAGATTGTAAACAGTATAAACTGGTTTCCCTAGGTTGGCTTGCTGTGAGACATACCTGTGGTCACAACTCTCCTAAAATGTAGGCTCTCCATCCATATTCTCAATATATTTTAGACTCTTTATTTCTCATGACATGTCAAGTGGCGCATAATTTATTATGACTTTTTCTCTAACAACTCTATGTACATCTTACCTGTAGTGTGGTGTATGCAGTCTTGGCAGACAGCTGTATTTGGGTCACACAAAGCAGTGTGTCCATTACACTCACAAGCCACACATACTCCAAAGTAGTCAGAACTACTCACATTTTCCCGTCGGTAACCAGGGGTACATGACTGGGATCAGAGACAATAAAAAATATGGTACCTGACATGCAGATAGACAAGATCTGAAGATATAGAAACCCAAAAAATAATTCAAAGCATTTTTGTTTGTTTTTATAGTTGGTGCATGGAGACTATAATCTGAATTTGAAAACATAATGCTGTGGTCCAACGTCTCTACATGCTATAGTCCCTCATGCAGCTTTATAGAAAAGATAAAGGGTTGAAACTGAATCCTTTAGTTCAAGTGAAAAATAAAAGTGAGCTACAAAAACAGGCAGCTGATGTTCTTCCCTTCCCTTTTTCCATTTAAGGTGATATGGGGCCACCAAATCATAGCCGAGTGTAAAGCCCATGTCTGTTCGTTCATTCCTCTCCCAATTTCAGTTCTCACATTAATTTGAACCCATAATGGAATACTAATTAAGCTTATAACAAGTTCTAACAAAGACTTGGCTTTGTTGTTGCAGTAGAGTCTCAGCTTTGAGCACAAAAAAAATTGGAAATGGATCATAAATCTTAAGGAAATGATTATACAAAGCCTCCTATTTAAGATAATTGGTCAGGGTGGCCTCTGTAGGAAGTTACCAGTCTCAAAGTAGATTTCATATCAAGAGTTTCAAATGATGTAAAGTATGTGGGACTCAAAAACTCTTTAGTAAATCATAAATTGTCGAATCATAATATACCTATGTCTTAAACAGCTTTTTGCTTCTTTATATAGTTACCTGACATGACCTTCCTGTATACTCAGTCCCACAGACACACTGTTCCACAGGAGGATGAACTGGTCCAACACTGCTCACTGCACTGAACTCTAGTCGAGACAGCCTATTGACACAGACATATTTGATTAAAGCATTTATGGCATGGACACTTCCACTCATTTACTACAAACAATCACAAGTCTGTATTTACAGTACTTTCAAATATTTAATGTCATCTTCCCTCCTATTCTCCGGCAAGTAGAGATAAACAATGAGGAGCAAATTTAATTCTAAAATTAAATGACTGAGTGTACTACAATGCTGTCAAGTGACAATTATTTCACCTCATTTAATTTTACTCCTGTTCTACTCTTGTGCAAAGACTTTATGATGAGATATTTATGTTATGTACAAGGATATCTCAAGGACTGCATCAAAATAAATTGGGGAAAAAAACACATTTCAATGACATTTATCTATCTTACCGTGACGTGTGTTTCCCAGAGCCAAAAGAGGCAGGTAGTAGTAAACCAGTAGCTGAAGAAAGTGCTCTGAGGAACTCTCCACGTGTTGGGGCAGTTCCTGTTCCAACATTCTGCCACTCACTCTCTCTCAGCGCTATCACATGAGAGGAATCCACACCCTGCATTACATTGTTCAAGGGATATTCCAAGGTGTTTCTACTACCATATATCAATAAAGCCTTGTCGTCAGTCAGGACCTGGCCATCAACGATGACAAAGTTCACAGTGAATTTGATGTTTGACCCATACACAGACAGGAGATTGGACACAAGGACAGTGGGCATTTCCCAATAAAGCCTGGGGTCAGTGTCCAGTAGATCAACAACAGCTGCTGTGGTTCCATCAGCGTTGGTATCAAACCTAACAGATTTATTAAAGACACTGTCGTCTTCTTGAACTAAGTTGAGAGCTGAGATCACGCCTGTATCTGTTCTCCTTGAAAGCTGAAAGAGTTCCTGTTAAAATATGGAATAGTCACGATGATATGAAAACGCATCAGTGGCAAGAAGAACAACATAGCAAGATCAAACTTCCAGTGTCAAGAAATGTGCCCTCAGAGAACATCAGTGGGTTCGAATTTGAGGTTCCGGTTCCAATCATGTCTCCTGAACCACAGAGACTCAACACATGGTTTTTAGTTTGTCTTCAGTAATGTTCCATTTATCTTGTTTAAATATACAAAAAAGTTCACCTGTTCAGGATGTATTTAAGTGTCTACATAATAAATTAGAAACACATTGCTGGTGTGTTACCGTAGTTATGGCAAGGAAAGCCTTCAGACAAATCTTTAAACAATTTACCTTGGTATTTTATGGCAGCATTCTTGCAATAATTTTAAAATATATTATCACATTAGAAAATGTGGATTATTTCGCCATTCTTCTTTGTTTATTTTGTCAAATCAACTAACTTGCACAAACATTATTTGGCTATGACAAGACTTACAGAACTTAGTCTAATTCCTGCAGAGACACATTCTGTTGTGATACCCATACACACACAGTCAAGACACCCTCCAGTGTTGTTGGCATGAAGCCCAAATGTTCCTGGCAAACAGGAGTCACATTGACGTCCACCAGTATTATCCTGAAAAGTGAAATCAGAATGGTAGAAACTAAGAAAGAGATTTATTTTAGCCTTTGACAGCAAGCGTCAAATTAGTTCTGCTGATACATTATCCTTTTAAAAGTGAGTGTCGAATTCTTTTGCATGTTGGTGGTGACTTGAGAGATTCTACTTTGATCACATGGAGCTGTCTCAAGAGTCAGATGAATAGCAATCGTAAGTTGAAATGATAAGATAGGCAACACTGAGTTACATAGCGAGGGCATGTAAGGACTGCATGTGCATAGCACTATTAGTGTTACAATGTGTGTTGCATAAGATCCTACATCAGTGTATAAGACTTGATATTCTGAAAATGTGCTAAGTCCATGAAAGAGGCACTGGCCACAATGGCTACAGTATGGATTTCATTTACAGTATTATAAATCTGTATAGCCCATGTGCATGTTCTGTTATGAACAAAGCATAGGTGTGGTAAAAGATGGAAAAGGAGCATGTTATAAGAAGTGGAGAGATGCATTTGTCTTCCGCATTTGTCTTCCTGAGCACTTCCTCCTTAAACCCTACCCTGCATAAGCATCTATTTGTGTCCATGTGTTTTCTACTCTATAAATGAGGCAGTGTCAACTGTGAAACATGTGACTTACAGGAACTCTCCATATGCATGCTTGAAACTGATATCTTACGATGAAGGCTACATCCTGTTTGTTCAGATGTTGTTATGAAAGTAATAAAACTTACAAGTTCCTCTTTCTTTCAACCTCAGAATAACATGGTTTATCTAGACAGAGAATTGACAGTCTCTGGCAGATGGCAGGAGTTCTCCTACTGCCTGTACCTGGCTGTGACTGAATAAATCTTACACTGAAAAGTAAGCGGAGGGAGAGGAAAGCATTTTGGTGAGCTCTTCTATCTTCATGCTACTTGCATTTACATTAGTCATTGATGTGCATGATATAGAAATATAGTATGTGATTAGAACTGTTCAGAAAAATTATGACTTCCTGAGTCATGCAACACATTCTTTTACCCTCAGTTTTGATACCCATTATTGTGCAAGAGGAAAGAAAAAGGAGACATATTACATTTAATGCCTCTCTCCGCACTCCAGTATACATACGTATTATCCTCACAAAATATAACAGAGTCAGTGTTCAGCATTTTATAAAGGGTCACTCTAAGTAAGGGGAAGATTGTAATCACCTTGCATTCACACTGCCCTGAAGTCTTGTTACATGTCTGACCCACAGACCCAGCCTCATTACATGAGCATGGCAAACAGCCCTGGCTGGTCAGATTGTAGAACCCATCTTGACATCGGTCACACTTAGTACCCTCCACCCCAATTCGACACATACAGATACCGTGTGTGGCATTACACTGTGGGCTTAGAGATCCCATGGAATTGCATTCACAGGGCTGAAAATTTATAAATGAAACAAACATTCATGAAACAAGATAAAAAAAATGAAACTGAACATAAGTTGCAAAAAACAAAAGAAAGTAGATACAGACAGATATAATCCATTCTTCTGTCTTTCGATGCTGTTTCCATAAAATTCATTTTCCTTTATTTTTCTTGTTTGGAAATGTGTTCCTTTTTTTACTTTAGTCCAACTTCATGACTCTTTTTTGTCACTTTGATCTTTCATATCCTACACATGAGCTTTAAATAAAAAAAAATAATTACAAAACACATTCATGTACTAGATCCTTTATATTTGTCGTGCATCACTATAACAGCACTAAGCATAAAAATCAAGTCTGACTCTGCTAGATATACTCTACATGTAAACAGACTAAGCTAAGAAAATTATGAAATATCATAACTGCAGGCTAGCTTGTTTGTTTTGTAATGAAATCTGAATAGTAGCATAAACAATATTTACCTTACATCCTGTAGTTTTGTTCCAGCCCCAAGTATTGGGCACACAGAACTCACACTGTCGTCCCATTGTGTTCTCAGGACACTGACATTGCCCTGTCACACTGTCACAGTCGGAGCTAAATTCGTCACAATTACAATCTGAAATTATACACAAATCAATACTGTGATAGCTACCAATGTAAATTAATGATTAGGATAAACTGAACTTTAGGTGCGTTTGCAATATCTATGTTTTAAATTAATAGGAACATTTCATCATAATTCCTCTCATATTAAAATCCCTCTAGAAAGTCCATTCTGAAAAGTACAAAGAAAACTATATTCGAATACCCTGAAGCTTAATAAGATGGTGTGATTCATGATTCACTCCATATAAATGATTGGCTTTTTCCTGAATAAAGTGCACATTTATCAGGAATATTCTGATCAAGTAACAAGATACACCTGCCAAATTCTGCACTAAAATGTATCTGACCTCATATTCTAGTAATTAACACCTGAAATCGCATGCAGCACACCACATTCCTACCACAGCTGAAAGATAACTGAATGAACTGGTCTAGCCAGACAACTATGTGAGGCCCAGAGAAGTCCTGCAAGGCCCAGAGAAGTCCTGCAAACTGTATTAGTGCTGTCGCAAAACCTTAAAAATACAAGTAATTCTGCTTAAATGCAATTCTGCGGAAAAGATTACACAGAGTTCCTTGTTATATCCTCGTATACTCACTTCTCTCAAATATATTGCACTAGGGAGAACTGAGCAACAATGCAAACTGCAACTAATCAGAATCAACAATATGAATATTTGACTTATACTTGACACGACCTGCTACTACCAGGACTCTACCTGAACATCCTGTGGAGCTGAAACCAAAATGATCTGCCGAGCATCTGTCACAAGTTCGGCCAACAACACTTGGCTGACACTGGCACTGTCCACCACTGACATTACAGGTGGGTGAGATGCTACCAGTAAGATCACAGTTACAAGGCAGAGGCGCCCTAAGGTAGTACATGGTCAGAGAGAAGATGGCACCCCAGCAAACAGTTGCTTCAGCAGGATCACTTGGTCTAAAGGACAGACAAACATAATGAACATAGTATATATTAGGAAACCTTTATCAGCTGGCAGTTGTTTGCAATGTTAGGGACATACAGTGTAAGGAAAACTGCACTATTATATATTACCACTATGCTATTTACAACTCATAAATTACACTCACAGTGAGACCTGTCCAAAATATTATGCCTATGTCATTATGATGTCTAAACTTCAAATATCCTGGAACTGCAATTCCACTACTACAACATTAAAACTTTAACTTGGCTTTGAAGAAAAACAAGCAAAACACTTAACACAATACAGAATGCTTTTATGCACAATGAGAGGTTAATAAATATATTTGGCTTCACCTAAGTTACTACTTCACAGGTTTCTTGCAAAATATTCACCAAGCATGAAGCATTCTTCTATACTCAAACAAGTACAGGTAAACCTTAATTTAGTGAGTGGATGTATGATGAATGATGTAAAGCAAGTAGGAAGTGTTGGTTATAGGTGACAGAAGTTTTCATTTACAAAAGTTTCAGCAACATATAAAGTGACCAATAACATGTAGATGAGCAGTGCTAAAAATTTTCAGGGTCAGACACTCACCTTGCATTCTTTAATAAATCACACCCTGCCGGCAAACTATATGGTAAAACTTCATTGGTGTGCAAATATTCCACAGGCAAGGCAACCAGTTTGTCCTAGATGAGAATGAAGTAAAACACCAATCATCTGATTTTATCAGCTTGCATACCAGTGTAGACAAGGTTATGGCCCTTGCGGAGCAACCAATGTACAGTCAAGCACAAATACTTTGGCCACATGGAAATCAAAATCACGACTCCATCAAACAAACCCTTCAGATCTGAACTGATTTGTCTATACTAGTGTTTCATATATTACTGGAAATTCTGCAAACTCAAATAAAATGAGGTGGCCTCTATGAATTTGAGTGATCCATGCTCAATTGTACCTCTTATTGAGAGATTTCTGCTTATAGCCCACTATGGTAAAGACTCCCAGTAATTTTGATCACTATGATTACGAAGCAAAAACTCATTCAAAGATCTCTTTCCTTTTGTATATGTATTGATAACAGCGACATGCTCAAAGTTATGTCTTTCCTCACAATAAGTTTGCTATAGCTAATAATTAAAATGGCTTCAAACCAGTGCAGTGGTTATGCTGCAGCTAACAGAATGAAATGCAACATTTTTCCTCTTAGGTGTTATTTTTGGTGAAAACTTCTGCCCACAGCTTTTCTACTTAGTCTGGAACAAAACTCAAAATCTGAGTCATTAATAAAGACATTCAAATAATGGTCTTCTTTTTTCATTCTTGACAATGTCATAGAACACTGACAGCTGATAATGTCCTATGTAAATGTCTCAAATTAAAAAAATGTACAAGGTTGTTATTTGCTCATTTCCAAACCACTGTATTCACTTGGCTAAATATGAATACTCATGTTGCTTACCAACAGTGCTTGTCCAGAAGTAACAGTGAACGACACTAGATTGGGCCCTGATGTCAGATACACCGGTTCTCCAGTTGCTGTATTCACTTCACACCAACTGCTAGCACAGATGGGCAAGGGCAGGGGAATTGAGGAATCATTGTCTGTGGACAAGCAGGGCAAAATTTGTGTACACTTATCACAAGGACATAAAGACTGTACTATTCCATGTCTTGATGAATTTGAAATTACTTACAGAACAATATAGGTAAATTATAATAAGCAAAAGGAACTGAACTGGTAATTTGCTGCAGCACTGAAGTATCCAACCTCCTTGTAAGTGCCTTAGGAAAGCATTTCATTCACGTTTTCCTCAATTCACCCATCTGTAAAATGGGTACCTTGCTATAGGCAGTGGAAGATATTGTCAGAATACTAGTGATCGGTGCCTGTAGCTGGTTGCGACATTGTATGCTACTCAGGGAGTGGAGAAAGTCCTAGAATGAACAGGCCTGTTAGGGTAATAACAGTATAAAGTCACGTGAGCAGGCATCAGCCTGGCTACAAGATTTATAAACCGCATTTTTATTATTAGGGACAGAATTCTTGCAGTCCTCCTTTCGTTCAAAGAGAATCCAAGAGAAAAGCTATATTTTCTTCAATGCTATGCCTGACAGTGTAACACTCATACAGATCTGGCATTCATCAGGAGGCATTCATATTTATCTCTAATATTTCATATTTAGAATGGTTGAGTCTGACACTGAAAGCTTTTGGAATAAAACTATCAAGTTCCAGCTAACAATGATGAAATAAACAACCTGCTGCCAGAAGCTGTATGGAAATGTTGGCGGCCTGACTGGTACGATATCTCACAATAAGGATGAAGTCATTGCTCAGATCTGTGCGGACTGGGATAGTCAGCAATGAATAGATAGAGGACTGAAATGAGATAACAAAATTAAGCAAGACAATGTTCCGACAAATATCAAACTATTAAATATATTGTGGACGGTCCAAAATATTAGAAGAAGGATAGGCTGCATATGAGCTGCACATATGACTGTGACATATGTTGTCTGCCTATGTGGCATATAAGTCATATCAGAAAATGAAGACTGTCAAGTCTAAGGCTTGGGTGTTCAACTCGTTAATGTTATGGTGTCCTTGGGAAAGACACTTCCCCTCTCCCACTCAACTCAGGTGTAAATGAGTACATATCTTTATGACTGGGAGGACCAGGACACTCCACCTCCTCTGCTATGTGCTTCATTATGTAATACTATGGTGTAATATTATGTAATGTATGATGTGTGCTATACTATGTGTTTGTTTTATGAATGAGATGTATAACCTGTATAACACTGTAAACCAGTTTTTTTTTACGGGATTATGACAGCAATACTTTCATTTTTGTCTCATTTTTTCATACATACTGATTTTGGTAAAAAACTAATCACATTTGATATCTGTGCAGCCTTAGATCACAGAACTTTATAACTACTCTAGGTATATCACCACAGACACATGATTAGAGCTCTCCACAACAATACTAAATGTCATCAGTTTGTCCCTGAATTTTGAAAGTGAAAGTTTAAATACTTACCCCATTGGTGACCACTGCATAGCCTCGGCCTGAGAAACCTGCATTCTGTGGATCTCTTTTGGTCACAATATGACCTAAACTGTCTTCAAGTTCTACTGATATTCCATGAGGGGTAGGATAGTAGAAGTTGGGATGTACGCTGCAAAATGGGTAAAAATTACAATATTGAAAATATAAAGTGAACAAACTTCACCAAACTCCATGTATAACTTACTTCAATCATCCTGCCACCTTCTGTGTAAATGTTTAATCCTGTTTCTTTGCTCTCGCATTGCTACACTATGTAAAGTTATGCCCAGCACACTCAAGACACACAAATCAGCCTCTTTCAGAGTAGACATGTAATGAACTTTAAAAAGATATCTTTGGAATAAATTACTCTGAAACTGCAGTATACATAAACATGGGGTGAAGCCTGAATGAAACATTAGGGTTCTGGATTACACAAAGTGGTAATCCTGATACAAAAAAAATTAGTTATTCAGGGTGAGGAATGTAATTGAACCCTCAAGAAAAAATGGTATACACTAAGCTTCATCACGTCCATTCCTATTGCTAATAATCTTATCGTTCACATTCTTAACTAGTCCCTATCTCAAATTTTACTTTTGAGGTTTTAAACTTCATAAAATAAGATGTGGTAAAGAGAAAAGTAAATCTAAATTCCTTACAAATCTAAAGATCACTCACCCATCACAACGTCTGCCAATGATATTCTCACTGCGACAAACACACTGCCCCGTCTCTTTGTCACACACTTGGTTCAGGGCACCACCAACATCACAATCACATATTTTGCAGCCTATGTAGAAACAGAACATTGTAGGATAATAAAATACTGTTACGCTATCAGAATCTTCTTCCATAAAGCTTCATTCAGAATCAAACATATATAATAACATAGCATGTGCATGATCCCGCTGCTTGAAGTATGAAGTGTAATTCGGATATCATAATCAATATTATGTCACAGCATGGGTAATACTTAGTTTAAGCAAGGGTGCCAAAGAAAAAAATTGTGCAACTCTGCCACATTCAAAAAGTGTTTAACATAGACAGCCTACTGGATGTGCACCAAATCGCATACAGCTGCAGCATGCAGTGACACTCTTGAAAATAAATGAGGGAGCTATAGCTCCGCACTTCATTTTATAACACTGCCAATTGTGATATCCATGTTAGTCATGTCTTGTTATGTATTTGTAATGGTAACAGTGGCACTCCATAGATTTGATTGGTATGCTAAAAGTCTTTAAATATCAGTGAATACAAAGACAGCAATAGAAATATTGCATACCTTCTGACAGACACAGTCATGATCACTGATGTAATGGGGGATATTAAATAAGTTAAAGAGATTAAAATTTTAACTCCGATGGATGCCAGACAAAACTGTTAGATACCCTACCAGATTTGTGATGGATGGTGAATTATAGTGAATTAATCCTCATACATTGGTTCAGTAACTCTGATAAATAAATAACAGTGTAAATTAAGGTAAGTGAGTAGGTGGAGGAATAATAAATAATAAGGAATACATAATAAATCATCATCATCTGCATTAAAATTATTACAACAATGTGGAAAACAAAGAAATACATACCACTGACATCACCTTCATCCAGGCCATAGAAACCATCTTTGCACTGGTCACATGCTCTGCCCTCCACATTGGTCTTACAGCTACACTGTCCAGTGATGTCCGCGGAACACTGCTCACTACCTCCAGCCGTACCAGGTGTGTGACAGTCACAGGCTGAGTACAAGAAGACAGCATCACAATAAAAGTAACAATCTGCATGAGAGGTCATCTTCAGCCTACCCTGCTTGTCTCGTACCCAGTCACTTGTCACCATTTTCCTAAATCAAAGTATTGGTACGTCATCACAACTTAATGTGTGTACTTTCTTGGGTAAAAATATTTTTAATCCAGCAATATTCGGACCTGCGATATAATTGTTTGACATGGCAGGGGATCACCCCATGTGATAAAAAGAAATCTGGGAAAATCACAAATGAAGAACAATTTTACACATTTCATCTAAGATGTTTCACAAAAGGATAATTACCTGCAATTACTGACCATTTGTTCACAAAATCAATGTTTTGTATATAGCACTGATTTTCTCCCCATTTATAGCAAGAAAAATGTGATATCAGACTTCTCTAATCACATTCAGAGCCTTCTATCTCAGCTTCTTGTTTAGTGACATGCAGCCTACAATAATTCTGACAGGTTGTAAGACACATGTGCTCCAACATAGTGAAATTTCTCATTTATATTCCTGAAACATTTTATTGTCTCCTCTGCAAAGTGCTCCAACGTACTCAATAGTTTTGAGGATTCATCACTTTATAATGGAAATGATGACCCAAAACTTGCAAAACCTTGTGAAATTTGTTGGAAGACTGTGTCAAACCTCGCATTCAAAAGCTTTTTACCTAGGCAATCAAAGTCTGACAGCAATTATCTTACAACTTGCATAATCAGTGAGGACTTCCTTGGTTCTTACCAGGATAATTTAGTAACCACATACTTCAAAACTGTTATTTTAGAAACTTTCACTAATGATATCTTTATAGAAACAGTTTTATATTTGTGCAATATAATGCTCACTGCATAAGTTGCATCGTTCTGAAATGTTAATGATACATGCTACACTGCTAAAAAATAGAGAATACCTTAGCCATAGTAATGACATGTGAAATATTTACCAAAGAATTAAACAAAATGGAAGATCACATGTCTTTCACAACAAATTACTGATATGACACTGACAATCTTTAGTGTACTTACCAGTGCATCCATCGGGATTGCTCTGCTGCAGGTTGTAAAATCCTGATTTGCAAATATCACAGGAAGAGCCCTGGACATTCGCTTTGCAATAGCAGTCACCAGGTACCTTAAAACAGTGAAATAAAAAATCCTGAGTCCAAACTGTTCTAATATTTAAATTCCAAGGTATGTACATAGCGGTATTCCCACTGGCAGTGGAACTTCCGATTCAGGTCAATGCGATCGAGTAAGTAGTTTATTATATATATTTTTTTCTAAGAAAAAAAAAGAAAAATAAGGTATGAATTTACTTCCTTGTCTTAAGTACTAGAAAACATTTCAGCTAAATGATTTAAATGCAAATGGGTTAAGTGTGAGGGAGTACTGCTGTCAACTGACTAAGCTGCAGCATAGAAATTGGTATATCACCTTCCCATCAGGAGATGGCTGATCATTATTCATGACACAATCCACCAGATTGGTGTCTGGGTTGACAGCTGACCCTGAGGCATTGCACTGGCAGAGGACACAGGCATCAACAGCAGTCTGAAGGCGACCAACAGGACGATAGTAGAGAGCAGCACATTTCTCACAGTTGATACCTGGAATACATGAGACGGAATATGTCCAATAACTTGATATTTCCAATTTTACAACACTTAACATATAAATATCATCATTGGTATGGCGCAGGGGCATAAGTGTAATTCACTTCTATGCTATACCATGGATGTGATGCTCATCTCAAGTGCACACAGTCACCTCAATCTCCATAATAACACGATAAAGCGACCATCTGTATCTGTAGTGTACATTGTGGTGTAGCATGGAGGGCAATATCACTCATGTCCCTTTACTATTACTAAACTATACCAGTGACGATATGAAATTATTATTTATATAAATATTTTTCATTTTAAATTGTAACTCAGTTATCATCAGTGATACAGGTTAATCCACTTTAATATTTTACTTCATCATTCCTGCAGCTTCTGCACCACATAACTTTTTGTAATGCAAGAACTAGCACCAGAATTACAATAAAGATTAGATGTATCCAAAAGTGTAACTTACAGGTTTAGGGTATTCTTGCCTTTGCATTTGATCCCTTTCAAGAGTATAGTCAAATATAGTGCAGGGCACATATGGTGACAACCAAGGAAATTTAATTTTGAGTAAACAAGAAATGATAACATTTTATAAGTCCATGCACTGCTTTATCATCTTGGATGAAAGATGGAGGAAATATTTTAAGCCATACCCAAAGTAGTCTACTCCACTTCACTGCCATCTGAATTATTAAAACTTCTACTTAATCATAACATTTTTCACATTACAAAATGCTAGATGTCTAAAGAAAAGTCACAGGATAATCACAACTCCTTTCAATCGCAACTTTATCTGTGCTCCTGAGGAGTTGCTTTAAGCATTGTTGATTGTGCCATTCAAACTAATAATCTGAGGGCAAACTAATTTCCTCACCTGCAGTGTTATGCTGGCAGTCCGTGCAGACTCCTCCTCCCCTCCTGTTCCCATCTTTGTCTAAAGACAAGCCCTCAGCCTCCACAGATGCTTGGTAGAAACAGCTGGTTGCATGCTCAAAGCAGTTACAGGCTGATTAAAGACAAAAAAAAAGTGATTTTGGTTGTCATTGATAAAGGAATGGCTTGACTGATTCTACACTGATAATACCAGTACTCTGTGTTCTATTTGCTTTTTGTTAATATCAAAACTGCAGTGTGACGCAGTGATTATGGTAAATAATCAATGCTAATGCTTGTTGAACAACATATCTAATTCATATGGATATTTACAAACAACAATACTGTTACAGTTAAACAATGCTAATACAGTTTGGTAAATTGATTTAGATCTCTCAGTTTTACTGCTTTATTCACACATTTCCTGAGACATATTATGTATACTTCAAAAAAAAAAGATGATTTGCTAATAATGGACTTATATAACTGGCCATATCCTCTAACAGCAATAACAGCCATTTCGAAGTTCATAAAACACGAAGCTGGGAAGTGCTGTAAATGCATCATTAATTCAGTCTGCCACTTTATGACAGTTTATGACACACTTTTATTATGCTTTCCGCATGTCTCTGTAAAATATGTCTCCATAGGTCTCAGCTGATTACAGTCACAGTGAAGAGGAAGCAGGACCATTGATTGAATCTCAGCTTCATGCACTGGTAAACTAAACAATAGTTATTTCCAATCTGTTATACCAAAGATAGAAAGAATTAATACTATTACATCCCTAGAAAGAAAATATGACTCCTGATTAACCAATAAGGTTACTGTAAGGTGTTGTTCAGAATGAAAAAAATTTCATATCATTAAATATTCTCAGAAAAGGGTAGAAACGTATGAGGACACATTAACTGTTCTTCACGTATGAGGCATACTAATGTTTCACTAGACTGGAAACCTGGTATTGATTTCAGTGTGCAAATTGCATAATAGAAAAATAATGGGCACATATTTCTGCACTTATAGTCTGATAATATATTTTCTTTATTTAAGAGAGACATACTATAATACTAAAATGGTGAGTGTTTTGGGTGTGGGGGTAGGAAGACATGTAGATTTCTTGTGTAATGTATCTAGTGCTCCCCGTGAAGTAAATCAATAGATATAAAGGCTGAATGCTTTCCCGCACATTCACGGCATGACTATACAAAGGTTGAAGTCAAACCTTTCAGTCTGACAAGTTACAAAAATGAGGGATGGTTTATGTCATATATTACTCTCTAAAATTTTATGGAAATAACTAAGCTGGTAATAAGTGCCATCTATTATCATCACAACATATGTTACTTCACACACCTTCACAAGCCTGTCCATACTCAAATGGGAACTGGTTGAACAGTGGCAAGCATGACTCACAGAACCTTCCTCTAGTGTTGCCCCCACAGATGCACTCGTACATGCCTGTGGTCTGACTGACCTGGCAACCCTCTTGTTGACCATTACATGGACACTCTGCCATCACAGTGACCTCTTGTATGGAGTAATGATTCTTAGAGAGAGAACAAGGGAAAATTTAAAATAAGAGTTGATTTCTTTTTTTTTTAAGTTTGGGAAATGGGAGGTACTAAGTGAATGAAGTCTGGTGCAAGACTAAAACAGAGAATGAATAGGTAATCAGAGAATATGACACATGGGTATGGAGGAAAGCAGACAGATAGGGAGCCAATGTTTTCCATGGATTATGAGACAAATAGTAATGGGAGTGTTGGTGCAAAGTACATAGGAAGTCAGACAGGGAGGGATATTAGAGGAAAGAGGTGGAGGAGGGACAGTTCATATTAAACTGTTTCCATGTCTCTTTCCAATATTCACTACTAGCTCTAAATAGCTCAACATCTGAGCATCACAGCACCATATGTTACCATAATCTTTTATGCTGCGCAGTTTAAAAACATCAATACTGAGTATTACAGAGTTGGTGGCTTTTAACTGATACTCCAACTGTTCACTCAACCATCACGTGCTGTTAAATGTGAATGTCATTAGCAACAGGTTATAAACCTCATAAGCTGTACTTCTAAAGAAAAATTAACATACAGGAACTTTTTTATCTAATTTTTTTTTTGTTGGTGTTGTCTCTTTGTAAAGGCATTGCAGTAATTGTGCCTCTTCTATAACTATATACAGAAAAATTACCAAAATATAAAACGAAGACTAAAGTAAGGTGGGAGGATGGGTAAATAATAGGCAAATGATTCAGTACTAGCTAGCATATATAGATATAAGGTTGCTGATTCCTCTGCTAACCAAAAATGCAAATTTCATAATCAATTTAGCGTATCATTCCTCTTGGACAGTGATCACTTATTGAAGTGGAACCCATATATAAGTTAAATAGTTTCTCCACATGATACCATGCTTATGAAATGATGATTATTATGCAAATGTAACACTGACTCGCTACACTGGCTTGCAGTCATGCATGTAACTCCCCAGTCATGCAAGCCTGAGCATTTTAATTTAATGCGTGTAATCTGTGACTGACATTGATCCAAAACTCCAACCATGAAACTGCGCAGTACATTTGTTTGAGAGGTGTCCCTGGAGTGAGGCTATCAATGTTTGTAGGCTTCAGATGTTACATTCCTCCAATCCCTTCAAAGCAGCCCACTTGGGAGTCAACATAATGATTTCGGCCCTACTATCAAACTAAGAAACACCCTTCAAAGTCTTTGTGTTTGACCTACATCTCCAGCAATCTCAAATCTCTTTCCCATCAGCTGAATTTTCATCATTAGGGAGTGGAAGAAAAATTACAGAGTAATGTACAACACATATGAGGGTGGAAGATTACAGCCATGTTGTTTGTGACCAGAAACTGCTGAACTCTGGGTGGCAAAGTGTGAAACAACCAGTTGTTGTGTCTTTTGCTGGTCACTTGTATCTTACATTTTTTTGCAACAGTCTCAGAGCCCCACAGTGAAAATCATCAGTGACCATCAGATCTGCAGATAATGCCCATGAAACTTTTTTTTCCCATGGATAAAGATTCAGCTGATGGGACAGAGATTTGAGACAGTAAAGGGCATGCTGATAGGCTGAACAGCAGATGGTGCCTGACAGGTTAATGCATAAAGACTTCCTGGGGCACTACTAGGATTGGTTTCACTGCACTGGCTTAATTTGGAGGTGGTGGTGGAACACAACACTTGGAGTAAGTGTATTTGCATTTATAGGCACAGTCCAGGTACTTTTGGATCCCACTTGTATCACATGTATCAGGGGAAAGTTGAAACCACTCCATTATCAAGAAAGCTGTTCATCTCTGAACTAAAATGTTCAATTAGCCATGCTGTCATTTCATCAATGAACTGTTTTAAAAATGGTCACTGACAACACTTCTCTCCAGCATTAAGTACTTACAAAACTGTTGGCCAAGGAGTTGTAAGGATAAACGAAGAGCATGTCGTAGAATTTAATCTTCAGATAGCGCACTCTCTGCCATTCCTGTTGGGACAATGAAAATAAAAACATGTATAACACATGTCTGTTAGTGACTAAAGAACTAGACTATATAATTCTGCATGAAGTACTTAAATTTGAAACTAAGCAATGAAGAATGACAAACGTAACTGAGAGGTGTCTGAGTATGTTTAGCATGGATCATGGTTGAAGAGGGGTAAGAAAAGCAGAGAGTAAGAAAGTGACAGTGAAGAGAAGAATGACAAATTTAGCAAAGTGAAGAAATTACAAAAACTAACAGCAAGTCTTGAGAAAAGAGATGAAAGGATCTTGAAGAATTGGATTAAGCAGGAAGGTAGGCAATATGGTATGCTTATATGATAGAATCTAGGCAATGTTAGATATCTGTAGTAGCACTTATGTACCTAGGTGATACTCAGTGCACTTGTGTGAGTCTGAAATTAAATTCATACTGTACACAACCATAAAGAATCTTTGGCACTTCTGCTCTGTGGCTTCTAACACTATATATAGACAAATTATTGTTGTAAATGACACTGCATTGGTTATTAACGAGAGAAAGAGATTAAAATATATGAAGAAACCCCGAGTTGTTTCTTAGATGCTGGTAACACATTGGCAGGAAAGTGAAAGAGAATAAGAGTGGTGAAAATGAAGATGGTGAGCTTACCTTCAATGCAACAGTGACTTTACTTAAATCAGCAGCAATCTGGATAAGGAGAAATTTGTCACAATAAATATTTGCTTGCTTCTTCCTTATTTGCTGGCTTTTGTTCAGTTTTATGAGAAATTTAAGCCTATTTTCCACCCTTGAAAGTGATAAAATATAAAGATTAAAAGATATTACAGTACACATTTTCATGACCTTGTTTAAAACTTGCAATTATTCAATTACTGATATTAATCCAGGCAACAACATTGTCTGTTCTTGGCAATACTCTTTTATTTGATGCGCTCATTCATACTTTCACATCTTAGACTACGAAAGCATTGATAACATTATGAATGTGGTTGTCTGTACATGCAATGACAACATCGTAAGTACACTCCTACATGCTTAGTATGAAAACACTTAATTCAGTACTAAATCGCTGCGACCTGAATCACCTTTTAAGTCTCAAGGCTGTAACTGGCTTAGACCAACCCTATGGGTGTTGCAACCTTTGCCTGTTACAAAATATTTACAGTATCTTACGAATTTCGTAAATATAGCTCAAGCACACTATTCTGAACAAAGAATTTGATGATAAGCTGCTGACCTCATCCAAAGAACTAACACACAAAACCACTAGCATAGACCTAATTCCATTTGTCTTTTGGGGAGTTGGGGGGAGGGAAGGGGAAAAGGGGAGTCTCCTTCTGAGAGACAAGAATAATAAAGACCTCATGAATTTCATGTACTTAATTGTAAATTTAAATTTTCAGTAAATGAACACTTTCTTGCCACCATTTAACTGGCCAGTATTCAACCACAAGCAGTAAATTCATCTTTGTTTTTATTCACTATATGTCATTTGTAATGTGTAATTCACAGCTGGCTTGGACATGTGCAAGTGCATTGTAAGAATACTAATAGATGAGAGGTTCACTAGGCAAGGGCGAGTATATGCAGATAAAATGGAGTTGGAATATAGGCGCTCATGAAAGTCAGATTACTTAAGAGGGGGTGCGCCTCCTGGGAGTGAAATCGTGAATGCTTGAACTAGGGACTTTTTAAGCTTTAAATTCAGATTCAGCATGGTTAAATTAGAGGAAAAATGTGGAATTTTTTTTTGTTTTGTGTACGGTTGCCATGGCAACGCCGCCATATTGGATTTCGTGTGTTGAAAATGAGCTATTTTCAAAAGCCTAAGGCTCCTAGAGTTTTGAATGTGATCATTTCAAATTTTGTACACTTATAAAATAGCTCTATAAAAATTAATAAAATGCATTTGTTTTTTGTTTATTTATCATACAATGTCAGTAAAAAAATTTTTAAATATGTGTGTTGACGGATGTGTATTTTTCTCAATTTTCCACCAGATAATCGACTTTTTTTCAAAAACATGAATGAAATCTAGAAAAAAGGATGCATTTTATTGAAACACATTCTATGGGATAGATATATTCCAAATTTGAAGTCAGTCGGTTTAGAAATAAAAAAGCCTTAGGGAAAAAAGTGGAGAAAAACAACATTTTGAGAAAAACGCATTTGAAGTTTTGATAGCGCGTTTATACAAGGCTAAGATGACCACCTAGAGGTGCCCTTTCAGGGCATGAAACGGATGTTTCTGGCCTCAAAGGTTATTTTTCTCATAGCAGAAGAGGTCAAAGTGTCTAAAAATACCAAAAGCCCAATTTTGATATTTTAACCCCTAGACCCCCTTTTCAGAAGGCGCACCCCCCCCTTAACCAGATGAGCTCCTAACAACTGTACACATCACACAACACAACAGATGACTACTAAGTGGGTAGTTTAATGAGTTTCAGCTCCTATGTTGTTACCATGAGAGCAGATCATAAGGAGCTAACTTGGATATTAGGAATTAACAACTGCAAAGCCACGATTGTTTTTTTCAAGTTAAATGAAATTGCTCATTTGGTATCACTTGGTGACACATCACTGAAATATCATATATGCCAAATAACAAATGCATAAATCAGTATGATGAATCATCGTTCCTAATGCAATGTGCGGTATCTTGCTCTATAAAACTTTATGTAACCGGGTGGGTAGGTATATATAGTATTCTCCATTATTATTAAGGGGGAGGGATGTGAGCTCAGTCTGATAATTTTTCAAATGTTACATATTATTTTAGAGAAGTGTGTCACCAGGGATTTTACAAGTTACTATGAATGATCAATTTTGAGAAGATGGGCTGAAAAAAACCTACACTAGAAATTTCTTGTCCCTGCCGGGAATTGAACCAGGGTCTCTCAGCTTGCAAGTCTGAATGTGTTACCACTACACTACAGGGACACAAACTTCAAAGCAATTTAATTCTTATATACCTACTGCCTGAATATTGTTTCCTAACCTCCACATGCGAGCCTAGTGTTCACCCCTGATCCTAACAAACTTCCCTACTGCTCACCCTCCCTCCTGCTTATCCAGTTCTCGATAAGTATGAGGTCATTCTTATATGATATCTCAACACCATCGGCATACTGTCCACAATAAACCTGAGGCCATTCTTATATGGTTATCTCCGTTCTTTGAATACTACCTCCCACTTTGTCTTATGTCTCTGCCTATGGATTAAAACCCTCTATTCTCGTTACTGCATCCCCAAGGCCCCAATGAGACATCCTGCCGACATTCGCCAAATGTAACCAGATGGGTAGGTTTATATAGTATCCTCCATTATTATTAAGGGCGAGGAATGTGAGCTCAGTGTGATAATTTTTCAGCTGTTACATATTGTTTTAGGGAAGTGTGTCGCCAGGGATTTTACAAATTACTATGAATGATCAATTTTGAGAAGATGGGCTGAAAAAATCCTACACTAGAAATTTCTTGTCCCTGCCGGGGAATTGAACCAGGGTCTCTCAGCTTGCAAGTCTGAACCTGTTACCCCTACACTACAGGGACACTAACTTAACAGCAATTTAATTCTTAAATACCTACTGCCTGAATATTATTTCCTAACCTCCACGTGCGAGCCTAGTGTTCATCCGTGACCCTATCACGCTTCCCGACCACTCACATTTAGCAATTCATCACTTTAAAAAAGGAACTACAATATGCTCATAACACTGACAACATCATGTGAGTGGAAACCTACCACATCTCCAGGTGGCTGGTCATTGGCTACATAGCCAACGCAGATAGTGTC
Organism: Ellobium chinense; assembly: GCA_033807755.1. Lineage (NCBI taxonomy): Eukaryota > Metazoa > Mollusca > Gastropoda > Ellobiida > Ellobiidae > Ellobium > Ellobium chinense. The sequence goes on from JAWQUT010000005.1 coordinate 4,521,531, forward strand.
TGTGAGTGACGTAGGCACACTTTTGATGGTGGTCTGAAAGAATGTGGAGCAGTCATCCAGGTTCGACACAGCATAGATCCAGGATCTGAATGTCTGGCCATCCAAAGACTTCTGGATAGAGACTTTTTGTGGAGTGAGAGCATCCCCAAGCTGGATGGAAATATTCTCCACATGGAATTCCTGGAAAGGATGAGAGAAATATCATGGAAGAATTTCCAAATGAACCTCATACCCAGGGTAGAGAAGTGTTGATGAATGATTACAGCGTTGGACTCAAGACCTGAAGTTTGCCGGTTCAGTTCCAAACTACAGTCAAGCTGTAAATACCTTGGGAAAGCATTTCATTCATAATTTTTTTTTTGCTCACACATCTGTAAAATGATGGAAGATCTAGTCAGGATGTTAGTGATAAGCATGTGTAAATGACAGCAGTATTGTATGTTCCCCAGGAACTTGATGTTGTGGGAATGAGCATTAGCCTGCATATGAGATTAAAAACTTCATTGTTTTATACCCAACTCAAGAGAACAATCATTAGGGTGGCTGAGTGGAGGTTGAACCTTAGTCATCTGTATGGCAATCTCTCGCTGAATCCTTTGAGCCGTTTCACCCAGATATTGGTTATATAAATTTGATCACATCTTTCGTAATGAGTAAAATTAATAACTTTGTACTGTAGATATTGTTCACAAATACTGATGAGCCAGACATCATTTGTATAATACAACAGCTGTCATGAGAGAATAATACGCCACCGTCCTTTGGGCTATGGACCCATGTTTTTACTCATACAAATTGATGAAATTAGATTCAGCCTTTATAATTGGTGATCTGTTTCAGTTTTATCTGCAGTAAAGCTTCTTAAACGTAATGTCTGGGGATGGATGAATGAGCTGACACTGTGTTTTGGTCATCAAATTTCTTAGAACAGGATGCAAGGTGCCAGAGATTACCTGAACAATATTGCCTCTGAAAAGCCTGTTTCTTGGGGGTTTTTTTATATGCCTTCCCTACCTGCTTCACACATGTACCAGCTGAACTCCTGTCACTGCACATGTTTTTAATATTCACTGTCAGTCATGTTTTATTCATTTCCGTTTTTATATGGCAGCTTATATATATTTATCTTAATACGTGAATAATTCCTGTTTTTTAATCTGAACTGTCTACATTGTAGCTCATAAATGTCATTCGTCATTGTTATTATATGTACATCCAGAGGAAGATCAACATGATGAAAAAGACTAATTAAATTCCTCTACATTTCACATTTCTCTCTGGATATTTTTCCTGCTGTTTCTAGTGTGTCATATAAAAAGATGTAATATTGTCCTAGATAGTGAGTTTGAGGAACGTTCAGTCCCATGGTCATCAGAATAGCAAAAATTGTGAATGATTTACAGCCCTGTACAGAGTTACCATCAACTTATTTCTGCCCTTTCTCCTTCAGCATGACAACCAAGAACTTATAGAGAGAGTTTTTTAAAGTTACTCAAATGCAACATTAACCTTTCTTTAAGTCAACTCTTAATCAACAAGAGCACCTCTCCTGATAAATGCAATACAAACCATTTCTTAAGTCAGCACATAAACAAGAACACCTCACCTGATATATGCAACACTAACTATTCAAAAACTCAGCTCTTAATAATAAAAAAAACCCTTACCTAATAAATGCAACACTGACCATTTCTAAAGTCAGCTCTTTATAATAAAAACAAAAAAAATCTCACCTGATGAATGCAACACTAACCATTCCAGAAGTCAGCCCTAAATTAAAAAATAACACATTACCTGAAAAAGATCGATATCAATCATAGCTTCCAGCTCCTTGGTCAGTTCTATCTTCAGCTCCTGCCCATTAAGGTATATACGGGAGCGGGACACACTTTGCCAGTAGGTGTCCAGCTTACCGTCCACCATTGCCTCTGGGGGATAGTCTGGCTTTTTCAGAGGAGACTGGTTGCTGGTCACTCCTCCATTGGAAGGTCGGATGCTCTCGCAGGTATGTCTTGGCCTGTCTGAGACTGCTCTGTATACATCACTCAAGGTGTTGAAATTTTCCTTTCCAAATGTTCCACATGTGTACAGGGCTGTCACTGGTTTGTTCAGGGCAACATTCACAGGGACTGGTGTGGTTACATGAATCAACAACAACAGAAGGAATATTAACATGTGGATATAGAAAGTTTTCCTTTGATTTCCAAACCGCAAGCATAGGACAGTGTCTTTCACAGTCATTTTTATTTGCTTGTAACTTTCTCCCAAGGTTCACAGGCTGTATTGTGGCAGCCAAAATGTAAAAGATTTGACTCTGAACTTAAATGTCACTTTTATTTAAAGTCTCTAGCTTACTGCCTACTTGGAGAATTCATTCACATGACAATAACATGAACATATTTAATGCACAAGAATGTAAAAATTTCATGATATGTTGAAAGATAGTTTTTGAACTCCAGTCTAAGAAAAGTCAACAGAACGTTACTGTTGTTATGCTGCAAAGAACTAAGCTCGAGTTTATTTCAGTTCTTTAATGCATCCTCTCACAATAGTGATAAACTAGAGATCCTATGCTACACAACACACTCAGGTGTGAGCCACAAATCGTGTCTATCCACGGCATTAAGTTTCACAAACTACACCACACTGAATTTTTCACCAACTGTTGCAATGTGAAACAGTTTGTCCCCAATTATGGAAATTTGGAATACTGTTTGTTTGAACTGTCAGACCACTCCCTTTCTACTGGGTGTGTCAGCTGTTGGTTGGCTGCTCCAGTCTAGGGATTATAGCATTTACAGGCAAAGTGACTCATTGAATTTATAATCAATTCAAGTGTGTTCACCTAGTGATCCAGATGTTGCTCACTCATGGAGATCAATGTGGGGCCTAGACATGATACTCTATTTGAATTTGTTTAGCATGAAAGCAAGAGGAAGCATAATAGGTTTCACATGACTTCACATGACTGTGTCTACTGCAGTCAAGATTTATAGCAAGATTATAAATTTTCACCAAGATAGATATTGTAGTTGGAAAGCAAACATAATTTCAACAAATTTATATGTCAATGAACGAACACAAATGGGGCATAAAAATGGATAATCTGTTAACAATACAGTGGATTGGTAGTGGGGAGGAGAGGGTGAAATGGAAAGGAGAGAGGCTTATCACTTTGTATTGGTTTTTATCTAATAAATGTGATGCAGAAAGCAGTCTCATGTTTCATGAACAGTTTCAAATAGTTACCCTCGTGAGACAGGCTATTACCATCTCAACAGTATGAATTGTTACCATATATTAACACACAAAGATTGGTGGCACTGTAATAAACTGATAAATATTAATAAATGAATGAATGAGTAAACGAACAAACGAACACATGAACAAACAAACAAACCACTGAACGAATGAATGAACGAATGAATGAATTTTGATGAAACAAACAGGGATATGAAAATGGATCCAGAGAGGATAATGGTCCAAAGTCAGATGGTAAGATATCTGAATGTGACACAGCCAGTAACATGCTTCTCACCCGTCTAAATAAAAAAAAAAAGAGAAACAGAAAATTTCCTTTTTTTTTTCTCCCTTATATGAGCTTGGTAAACAATGACAAAAGAGCAAGTGAAACAAAACAAAGGAAGTTATTTCATGTTAAGATGGATTCTTTCATCAGATTTTGAGTCAGTGTGATAATTCACTTCAGCTCGAGAAACAGGCTGCCACTTTAAGTTATTTTTGCTACACAAACTTAGGATGAGAAACCCGGCAGTCGGAAAGGGGAGATAACTCAAAAGAAATCTTTGTCTCAATTAAAACTACAAGTCAGCCAGAATACTCGGTAAAATATAGTCTGGATGTCCAGGCAATGTACTCACTCTGTGTAAAAAAACGCTTTGTTGATCCATGCAACTCATAAACCTGAATTACTAGCATGTCTCTTGTTTGTGTTCATCATGCCAAAATCCCAAAAATACAACTACATCTCCATACCCTTTATACCATCTTTATTCTGTGTCCTTGCAACATTCTGCCATGTAACATCAAAACACCATAAAATCACTTTTTGGTTGCTATTATAATTATACTGTGATCTGTCTTGCACAGCAGTATTGCTTTAAAGCAGAATCGACATGAAGGTGAATCTGATAGGCCATAATGATAATGGTGTGAACAGGATAAGTCCTCTCTGAGAGACTCACATCTCAAGGGATCAGACGATGATAAGTTTTTTTATTTAAAAAAAAACAACATATCTACATCAAAAAAGAGAGATTAGTTTTTTAAAATAAAACTCCAGGAGATTTCAAAGTAACAAAAACATGCAATTCTTTGTTTCTAATCTGGCAGAACATTAGTCCACAATGTAGTTTAACTTTAAATGGAAATTGGTCTCATAGTGCTAAAAGCAACAGCAAGTGCTGTATTTAGTGGTTTCTACAGGTACCAACTGCTGTGATGAATGGCCAGTGTACACGATTCATTTATAATTCTGAAAGTTTGTCATGCAAATTCTATCTTACAAGTTGCCCTTATGTCTGATACACATGTATTGCTACTTCCACACTCACACACTGCTGCAGCAAAAAATACAAAAATAACCAGTTTTTGTCTATATGATTATACTGTGTTTTATTGTTGCATAGCACACTGGGTATTGCTGTATGCATGGATCAGTGTAGGAATTGGTGAATGGTGATTATATATATATATATATATATATATATATATATATATATATATATGTACACACACTGGATGTTGTTGTTTGTGTGCACTTGGAAGAATGGTGACTTATGATGGGGCTTCCACACAACTTCAGGACCACCCAACATGCTACACCCTTTCCTTACATATCATTCATCTGGTCTCTGTTGAACTAAAGTAAGGTTATGGTAACTCACAGTCTTTTTTCTTTCTTTCTTCTGTTCCTTTTTATTTTTTTACCTCCTGCTTTGGTTTTACATTTTTTTTTCATTTTGTTTGTCATGGATGTCATGTAAAATGTCTGGCCAGTGGCCTAAAATTACAGATAAACTTGTGAAAGTCATTTGCTCTTAGCATATCATCTAAAATGTCCATAGTGTAAATTTATAGGGATGGAAATTGTTGGTTTAGTAAAATATAGGTCCAGGCATGAATCTGAAGCTGGCAGAGAAGACAAGAAGTCTATGTGCCTGAATGTGTAAGATCATTTCCATGTGGGCAAAATAGAATGTACATGCTTGTCAATGTGTGGGAATTTATGATTATCAGCATGTCAAGGACAAACATTGTTTGTAGCTTTGTTGATGCTTGTGTCTAAAAATGAAATTAGCAAATCACTGAGTGCCAATGTTTAAATAATTAAAACTGATCGGACCTTAACTAAGTTGTATGGCCGGATGGTTGCAGGGTTTGATTCTGTAGGTCATGAGTTTGATTTCTACCATGGACATGCCGCAGATGCCTCGGCAAAACAACACATTTTCACTTTCTTCAATCCGCCTATCTGTAAAGTAAGCATCTGGTTTGAGGCAAAAAGATATTTTGTCAGAATGCTAGCTTCAGCACTGGTTGAGTCGCAGTAGCACTGTATGCTTTTCAGGAAGTTGATAAAGTTACTAAATGATCTTGTATGTGGGTGATAATGTGAAGTCACACAAGCAGCCAGCATGCCACTAGTCTGGATACAAGACTTACATTATCTCATTACCATTATCATTATTAGCAGTGGGGCTTGTATAAGTAACAAAAACATGTAAGCATGCATTATTATGTCAATGTTATTGTAGGGTGGAGACACACATATTCTGGTGACTTTAGGTCACAACCTGCCCTGTGCTACTCAATGTGTGTTTCATTTGAATACAAACTAGATATTTAGAGTTCTCATTCATAAACACAAACCACCACACATCACTTTTAGACAAATACCATAATAAGACATGGTTTGTTAACATTTATTATAACTATGGAGAGGCAAACAACAGTATACAGGATAAGCTGTGAATAAACAATCTCTTGGAGTGCAAATTTGCGGTTAAACAGAGCTTTGCTAACCCCATAATATAACATGTACAGCTACAAGAATATAATGTGGTGTAGATTGATTTAAGAAAGCAACAACAGAACTACTGGGACCAAAGTGAAAAAGTACCTGCATTCTTACAATTATAGTCATCAAGAACAGAAGACTCAAACAGAAATTTTGAGCCAAAATAGGGACACTAACAATTTTTTTTTTTTTTTAAGGGACTGTTTTAGAAAATGCAAGGACACAAAAAAAACCATCACAAAAAAAATAGTTGCCAATCACTGAGAGTTGTTTTACAGGATTTCATAAGCAACTGACAAGCAAAATTTAAATTTTGGGAACATTTAAAGGTCTTAAATCCATTTTACAAAAATAATGACAACAGAGAGCTCTTTATAAACCTGGGCAAACGATGACATAAAATCCTGCCGCTGCCTTGTGTGTGTATATATGAAACTGAATGAGGTTTATGCAACTTAAGCACCATTTTGCACATTGGCTTGCAAACTTCATTGTCAAATCCAAAGAGTTGCTGCAGGTTTGTACCAAGCCACAATGAAAACTGAATTTTTTTCTAAAAATGAGCGATTTTTAGATAAGATTAGCTTGAACATGCCTGGTGTGCAATTTTAGTCCATCTTGGCATTTGATGTGAAGATTGCATGCCAAAGTGCAAACTGGTGCATTAGTTATATGATGGATTAACCTAGTCATTTTAATAAAGTAATCCACACCCAGAAATGCTCCTTAACCAGAAATGCTGCACGGACCTCGTCTATGAACATAAGAACATGCTATAATCCAATCTAAATGCTTAAAGCTGTGGCTACGACTCTGGCCACAATTAATTTTTTTTTAATGATGTAAAATCTGATGCAAAGCCAAAGAAAGAATAAAAGCTGCTCCTGGGGAATAAAATTCTAATATATGTCTTATACAAAATGAGACATTAGAGGCATCATAAGGCACAATAATATAGATAAGTAAATCCACAGATCACCATAGAAGGCATTACAGTATTTGCTAATATTACAACTATACTTTTCACCAAATTCTTCAGTGCGGGCCATCTCTTATCATGGCGTACCACCAATACAAATACTCCAGTGCTGCTCTAATCAAGGACAAAAATGAGACAATTACGTTGTTTGAGCGTTAAGTAAACAAAACACCAGTGGTGAAACAAAATCATGCCTTTGATTAAATGACTGGTTATTATTTGGAAATATCTGTAGACCTCTAGTTTGGTTGCTTTATTTGAAGCCTCATAAAGAAAGAAAGTGGACTGAATGATACAGTTTTGAAATTCCTCACAGCAACACACAACTCGGAACAACTCATTAATTTCCCTGTATGGAGAATATCAGGGATAAAAGAAAATTTTGATTCAATGGAAAGAACTGCAAAGAAATATTTGAAACCTGGTAGATAAATCAGGAAATTAACCTGTTATAACTGAACAAAATTTCTTTACTGTTTCATAACTCAAATTCCAACAGAAACTGCAGTGCAGTTACTACTAATGCCCAAATTAAACAATTAAGTTTTTCATTAAAAGACCATATCTTCAGAATAAAATAAGGGGGCATACAGTCTTTTAAAATAAACCATGTGCTGAAAGGTACACTTTAATGTAAGTGGCCAAAAGTGCTCAATATTAATTGTTGACAAAACAAGTGTACTTAACAATTAATGTTAAATCAAACAAAAATACAAAAAAACAAGTTCGCAAAAAAGAATAAAAATTCTTAAGTAATTCTAGACAATGTTGAGGTGAAACTGTGAAAGATTCAAGCAGCTGGTAGTATTTTCCACAACAATACTCAATGTACCAAAACAATCCATTCAAACCCCTAACAGGAAAAAAAAGCCATGGAACACATTTGGCACAAAATTTGGATATTAAATTAACTGCCAGTTTCATTTTTTTGATTCAAACTACTTTCTTTTACATCAAAGTGTTTCTAAGTTCCCTGTACTATCATCTAGACAGAAAATCTAGTAAAGCCCAAATATGAACATGCATAGAGACAGTCGTGAAATCTGGTGGCAGTCGAAAAAAGCTATTGCAAATAACAGCTGATTTAAATCATCACTGTTAACAAAGAAAAATGCATCAGCCAGCACTCTAGTGTACAATTCTGCACAGAAACTCCAATGCCTTTACAGTGGTGAGCTGAGAAAAAAGGTTCTCTGCATTACAATTTCCAAGAAAGGGCTGTGTTTCCCCTTAAGGATGTTAAAGAGCTCTGTAAGTTTCTATGTTGTCTATAATGAGTGCTTGAAAGTAACCAACAGCCCACTCTCTGCTAAGTTCTTCCTCTCTTTGGCCCCCCACTGCCACTATTTGTTTCAAGATCTATACAACAATCACATCAACAATATTAACCCATGCAAGGTTTCAAAACACATCTTTTGCTGTCATTCTGCTAATCTCTAGCATTACAATTCAAGCAACTTACATACTGAGGAATTCAAGAAAACTATTTGGATATTTGCCCTAAAACTATCACCAAACCAAAGCATACTCTGCATTTCCATCAAAGATACTACAGCTATCAAACTTCATGAACACAAACATTTAAGCAATTCCGTTACATGGTCCTGAATAAGTCAATGATTGTGCACACGAGATTGCCTTTCTCTTTATGCAGTGAACAGTGAACACCACAATGTATCACAATAAAGTAACAGTGTACAACTTGAAATAAGTTTTCAAAGAACTCAGAAATGGAGCTTCACTTAGCTGCTCTTGAGAGTGAAGTATGTGGAGTCATCGAAAGAGTTAAGAATTCTTCTGAGGGATGGAAATGATCACCTGAAGAAATAAACACCACCAGTTATTTGTTGAACAAGGACATGGCAACATAAACAGCTAGACACAGAATGTAAACCACCTATTCATAAGTTACTAAGTCAGTATTGTCTAATAAAGAAAGATAATAATAATAATATTCTTCTCATAATACTGATTCCAATGTAGAATATCATAAGAGAAGGGCAGTTAAATACAACAATCCTCCTCTGTAATACAGTATCTGAAAGGCACAATATTACATTATAATAAAGCTAAGGGGATGTGTTCATGTAATGCCTATGCAACATCTATACCCATGAAATCTGACATGCTCCAGTTTCCGTCAGTGCTGAGCTGCGTGGTAGCCTTAGTTTTCCTAAATAGAAAAGATTTTTATTTTTTAAAACCGATTCTCCTTTGCCAAAGTTCTTGTAATCACCATTTGTTGTTTTGATTTCACCGACACAAAAGTTGCTTCCCTTGATCAGAGATCACTGCTTAGAAGTTGAATTGAGCTTTGTTATTTTATCATTAGTAAGGCCTGTTTCAGAAATTCACTGTTTGCAAATGAAAATTCCACTCAAAGAATGAGCACTGTTGCTAGTCTAAATTAGAAAATCAGTTTTGCATCTCTGCTTATCTGGAAAGGGAGGACCAAAATTCTCAAGCTCTGTAAACTGACAATGGACTGCATGATTCTATTTTAAAATTTCTCACAGCAAGCTGAGCTACATGCAGGAATTGCTCGATAAACTTTATTCAATAATTGTGCCCAGATTTTTTGCACAAAATGCAAGTTTGGAGCAAAACAAAGGCTGCTGTTGGCAAATTTTATACTAATAACCAGGTTCAAGCAACCCATAGTCAGTTGGCTTTTACTGGCCAACAACCTGTACTATTTCAGAATAGCCATCAAATCAGTGATTTTGTTTGTTGAACTGATCCCAACTCGGGTTTAAACTGTGGCACTCATTGTGAGGTTCCCCAGAAAATTGAATATTTTGGTCTTGACCTGGGCAGGGATCAGTCCAAACAGAAACAATGATGAGGGTTCCTTTTCTCATTTATCAGCATATTAATAAAGCACTATTTTGAATTATTACTATGGACTTTATCAGCTCTTCACATTTTTGAACAGCGGTAGTCTGCTGTGAGGCCCATGAGTACTACTGCACCCAATAACCCAACAGTATAAACATAGTACAGGCAATCTCCCTAACCCTTAAATTCCCAGCCTAAATCAGTAATTTTTTTACCAGATCTATATTCATTTTACACTGCTAGAATGGGTATAGAGGGCGATGCAGTAAAACTCGGCGCTTGTGGTTGGGCAACGACAGGCGATCCGGTTTTTAAAGGGCTAAATGACAATAATGTGACCCCATACGAATGTACTGCCATTGGGGACATAGTTTACTAGACACATGAATGGAATGATTATGTAACTGACATGAGATAGGCTTGTCTCTTCTGATCTTTATCTAAAAAGGTTTGCTGAGACAGGGATTGTGTATCTCTAACTTACCGATTTGACCTCAGTATAAGCCTGGATGCCATATTCACCAAGTTCCCTGCCCTGCCCTGACATCTTGTAGCCACCAAATGGCATGCTAGTGTCAAACACATTGTGGCAGTTCACCCTGCATCAAGACATATGAAACACAATGATTATAAATGTCAATTTGGTTAATGCTGAAAGCTTATCTCCTAGAGGAGTCTGCAGTATTTTATTACTCTCATAAATAACTGTCTGACAATCTCCATGAATATGTTTGTAATATAATATCATATATTTTACATGAACAGTCATCCTTCTTCAAGCTGTAACCAAAATATATGTACAATGCCTGTTAAATGGCTTAATACTGTAAAAGGTTTGTTCGTGAGTATCTAAATTTCATGAAAAGTTGGATATGGCTTTTCATGAAGATCTTATTTATGCAAGCCCCAAATGAGTGCTTTCTTATGTGTGTATGAGGATAGAAATCTGAACACTGGGCTGCCAAACTGTCCACTCTACTTTGTGCTGACAGGAAAACTTACTGTTATCAATAATGTTAAAATGAGCAGCGGTAGCTAGAAATGTATGTATTTGTGTTTCCACTGCAGGTGATCGTCCCTATAACTAATACTATAATATACTAGTAGTAACCACACAGAATATGTATCAAATCAGAATTTGTGAGTAAGCCTTTTGAAAATATTTCAACAGAACTTTATTTTGTGAGGAGCAATTTTTGCAAGTCAAGCTCAACCCATGAAATTTAGGAAAATTTTATCTTCATGAAAAAAATAAAAAACACTTGTACTGCAGTAATCTGCACTGGTCATTGTGACAGCACAATGAAAGGATGGTTTATATTTACAATTGGAAGCAATATGAAATACAAAATGAAAACATGAAAGCTGCTCACCAGACTGTCCCTGCCCGCAGGCTGTTGGCTAAGAAAATGGCCCTGTCAACATCCTTGGTATACACAGATGCTGCCAATCCATAGATGGTGTTGTGAGCTCTGTCCAGAAGTTCAGCATCTGACTTGAACTTCATAATCTGCATAACTGGTCCAAAGATCTGTTGAACAAGTCAAAGAAAGATTGGATTCACAATATACTATGGAGCAATAGTCTAGTAAACTGTATTATATGTACTGCCACTGCTACAAATTTTCATTTTAATTTTGACATTCGCAGCCAAATATGCAGATACGTAAAATTTCATTTCCATAAAAGGTCTTTACTGCACTCTCTGTATAAGATTCCACTGGCATCTAATAAGGAAGCTTGGGGTAAGTCAAATACTCTGATTATGCTGAAGAGAGAAAAGAAATGGCACAAAATGGCAACAATAATGTTGATTCTGCCACGGCAAATGTACATTGCCCTCTGTATTTACACAGTATATGGTCAAAACAAATTTATGACACCCAAGAATTATGCACATGAGCATGTGCTTCCTGTGAAAAACTGTTTCATTATCATTATGTGACACAGCACAATAAAATGCTAAAGCACTGTTTGTAATAGTCATATGAAAAGGCCCAAATCCATTTTTCATTTCTGAAATCTCATTTTAAACCTGCTATATTAAACTCTTGACAGGAATACCATGCATGACTCCCATTCGGAGACTTTTCTGCAGTTACAATACTGTAAAGCTGAACATGTCTATTTTACTTGGAATATACATATTTTGTAATATACTGAAAGAAAATGTTCTGGACAAATATGACCCACAGAAAAAACAAATATAGACAAAATCAGAATGAAAATTTGTTCAGAAATGATTTTCCTATCAAGGTAATTTTTCAGACTGATGTCAATTTTTTCTGATTTCAGAGGAGGTCTCTAAAGAGTGGCATTCTTGTCTTAATCACAATTCAAGTCCACGAATATGAAAACTTACCATTCTTATTACTATGCCATACCTCTTCTTTAGCAATCCTCATGTTGTCTTGCACATCAGCGAAAACTGTAGGAGCCACAAAGTAGCCCTTGTCACCAACACGTTCACCACCAACAGTCATTTTGGCCCCTTCCTTTTTGCCACTCTGGATCAGCTCCATGATCTTGCCCATTTGGTCACTGTCAACCTAACATGAAATACACAATACACACATTATATACCAAGTTCACAGATATCAAATGTTCGTCACTGTCGATCTAACTTGTAGCACAGGGTAAACTGATTAATGTGCTGCCTGCTGGGAACACAGAGTTTTGGACCACGTAGCAGAATGACAGCTTCACACCATGAAAATAGCTTTAAATTCTTTGACAACTAATTTTCATAAACCTTGTGCTACAATAAGGGCTGCCAAATATCTTCTCATGAGATTGCTTTGCTTAAGATATGGTGAATGCTTTTCTTCTCTTCACAACAAGGTACAATAGCTTACCTGTGGTCCCTGATCTACATCAGTGAAAGGATTGCCAACTGTTCGTTTCTTGGCCTTCTCAGTGGCAAGCTCAACAAAGTCATTGTAGACTTTGTCCTCAACAAAAACTCGAGAACCTGCCGTGCAGCACTGTCCCTGATTAAAGAACAGACCAAGGTGGGTGCTGTTGACTGCCCTTTCCACTGCAGACACAAAAAATGAAATGTAGCAATGGATATAATGATATCAGAACTCATCATCTCAGATTTTCAAACTAATCTAAGAAGTGCTGGGATACATAAGACACAAGCAGAAAAGATATACATGTATTACTCCTGCACCTCTTGTCCTTTGATGATATAACCTCATATGGAAAATACTCAATGGACATTATGCCTGAGAGAGGTCTGACTTCAACCACTTTCAGCCTATATTTAAAATACAGATTATCCCCTGTTAGAAACAACTAATTGCCCTATAAAGTCATAGCTGTTCAGAAATTTGCGCAACTGGTGTGGAATCCTGCTAGAATTCCCCTTTTGGGTTACAGCCCTATATTTTTGTATTTTAATTTCTTTCAAGATCATTAGGGCTTCACTTTGCTTCAGATATGTCTCGCAGTTTTAAGACTATCAAAACCTGTTCTGGAAGATGGTAAGAGGTACATATCACTACAACGTACTGTCACTATCTGCAAAGACAATCTGTGGGCTCTTCCCTCCCAGTTCCAGTGTGACTCTTTTTAAGTTTGTGCGAGCTGCCATCTGTGGGATCAGCTGACCAATCTGTTGAAGGACACATAAAGATTGGATTAAAAACAAGGGAGCTTATCTCAAATAATTAAAGTTTGTCCACAAAACATGAAAGGGAATTTATCCCAGATAATTATAAATCTGCCCATTTAACATGAAAGGAACCTTATCCCAGACATTTAAAAATATATCAGCAGAAAATAAAAGTGACAAAATGTTTGAAAACCTAACAACAGAACACTTATACAAAAATACAACACGATATTTTGAAATTCCTCCGCTCTTTTATTATGAGAAACAACTATGTAAAAAATCTGCATTGTGCCATCATAATTCTGTCCCTAATCGTATATGGTTGATTTCACATACATACCACATAATAAGCACAGCCTTATTTTTGGAAAGCTCATTCCATACAATGTCTTTTAAGACCATGGATTTCATATGACTTTCACAACATCTTCGGCTTACTTCTGTGGATCCAGTGAAGGCCACTTTGTCCACGTCCATATGCTCAGCAACTGCTGCTCCAGCTGTGGGTCCAAAGCCAGGAACTACATTGAGCACGCCAGGTGGGTAGCCAGCCTTGACACAAAACGGTAACATTGGAAATTAGGTACGCCACACATACTTGTAAAATACTGAAACTTTCGATAAGTTCAAATCTGAATCAAATCAGATCATGCAAAATCATAACTGTACAATAAAAATGAATACTGTAACTGTAGTTTTCATTTCACTTTATGACAGACATCAAACTGCACAGGACACAGAAACAACAATGGAAGCATTGCCCAATTTCTTATCTAGAAACAGAAGAGATGACATTATTAAGGACTCTGATAAACATAATTGTATAATTATGATCGGAAGAAAGGGGAGGAGAAGAAAAGAATAGTAAAAACAGAAATGATGAGGACAGAAATGAGGGTGGAGGGCTCCAAAAAATGATTTTGCAGAGGAGCCCAGTGATCCCCGTCTTGCCTGCAAATTTATTTTGTGCCTACACTTTAACTCATTGGAGTTGAGCCTTAATAAAATATTGCAACACTTGCGGTTGCACCATTTTTACCACTTTTTAGGTACCTGTATTTTGTAAAGTATTTGGAGGAACCCAGCATACCTATACATTTTTTGTGAGCTGAATATGTGATCTGCATGATGAGTACAGTGATTTTTGACATCATTTGCTGAGTTTTCAGTTATTAGCTGGGTTTAGGTACCTGTATGGGGTGATTTTTTATATTTTTTTTTTGACTCTTCCGCCACATTTCATCGTCACTGTCATCGATAATTTGTCTTCCATTATCTTCGCACAACAAATCGCTTTCCTCATCCGAACCTTCCTCCATCACCAACTCTAGAACTTCGGTCGTTTTCAGTTTATGACTTCGCCCAGCCATTTTGTGTCAACAAAACGGAGTTGAAAAGGGCACGGCCGGGCACGCTAAAAAAAATGTATTTTCCCCATCAAAACGAGTTCCAATTCACTAAGGGAACTCATTCAAATAACAATTAGGGCTATGGATCATAGCGTTATTCTTAGTTGCCGCCCATTAACCCCACAAGACACAAACGAGCGCTATAAATATTGCCGCATCCATACATGCGGCACGACGCCAAGAGCTGTAAGAAGTGCCGCAAACCGTTTTGCGGCACGACTCCAATGAGTTAAGAACTCTGGCTTTGAAAGTCTATACTGAGAACTTCTCCATCCGCATTTCACCTTTTGAAATACAAATACTAGAGTGATAAAACATCACAAAATTACTTTCTTTTTTAACATTTTTTTTTCTATTTGGTAGTTGATTTATAGTGCGGTCAAGGGATAGATGAACAGTAAAATGTGCCAGAGGAGTTTTCAAAAGGGATACGGACAATTGAACAGTAGAATGTGGGAGAAGAATTTTCAAAAGGCATATGGACAGCTGAACAGTATAATGTGTTATAAAAGTTTTCAAAAGGGATACGGACAGCTGAACAGTAGAATGAATGAGCAGAATGTTCAAACACTCTAGCTATCATGTTCACCACTCAGCCTAATTCATATTAGAGAAAAACTCTGGCAAATTATTTTTGCTCTGCTTGACAGCAATTAAATTGAATTTACTCTTCCAAACAAAAATTTAACAAAAAAAAAATACAATGAAACCTCCATATTAGGAGGTCCATATTTCAAAAAGCATACCTCTTTATTCAGCATGAATTTCACATGCGCGAATTCATTATTATTTTATCATTTCATTATTCAGGTGGAACTCCATATTATGTGTACCTCAATGATAAGTGCACCAAGGTATACTTTATATTGCATGGCCGAGTGGTATGTGAGTCATACTCAGAAAATAAAGACTAGCATGGCCAATGCTTGTGTGTATGACTCACTGATCGGGTGCAGTTTATGCTGTAGTGTCCTTAGGAAAGACACTTCACTTCCATTTCCCCATGCGACTCGGGTGTAAATGAGTACCTGGTTTTAGAGCCGGGGGACCAGGGTGCTGCACTGCTGGCAATCAGCAATGACTGTGTTATGTATTTCATTTTTAATATTTATGTATTTACATGTATGATGTGTATTGTTCTATATGTTTGAATTATGAATGGGATGTATAACATTGTAAATCAATTTCCCTATGCGGTAAATAAAAGTGACATTTTCATTTTCATTTCCATATCAGGGATCTATTGCATAAACCTACTTCTGCAGCCAGCTGAGCAATGTAGAGGGCAGTAAGAGGAGTCTGTTCGGCAGGTTTCATCACAACAGTGTTACCCATGGCCAAGGCAGGACCAAGTTTCCAGGCTTGCATCAGTAGTGGGAAATTCCACTGGAAAAGTAAAGTTCAAACACACATTAAATCTATAAAATAAACTTTGCCATAGCAACTACTGTGAATTTATGTATGCTAATAGCATTGATTGTTTAAAATTAAATTCTATCTTCAAATTACGAGCCATGGCTTTAGTGTAAGAAAACTGTCATCCCAGTTCTGGTGTGCTTCTATTCACTAAATGTTTTCCATACATTCCATCACTTAAGAACACACCAACATAGGTGCCACAGAAACAGGATATTCAAACATTTTACTGTGATAAGCAAGAAAAAGGGTTAATTTAAAGGCATTTCACTCCATATACTCAGATAGGCAAGACAACATCAGAGGTCCAAGTTGTCTAAATTGCACGAACATTTCCCATCTAACAAAATGCTGTATTAATTACCACATAAAAGTCACTGGAAAATTACAATTCCTTTACAACTGCAACTTTTCCCATGTTTCCAAAGAGTTGCGATTAAGCAGAGTTGCTTGTGCTAAAAATGATCATATCTTACAGACAATCTTTTTTACTAATATTGAAAAATCAGTTACGGATCCCCTGATCCTGCCCCATAACAGAACTACACTGTCGATGCTTTAGCATTCAGCTTTATTACATTGGACACAGGCTAATTCAAAGGATAAGCAACAAGACTCACAGGAATAATTTGTCCACAAACTCCAACAGGCTCATGTCGAACATAGGAAAAAAAATTTCCATCTGTAAATAACAAAACAAACCATTTTTATTGTGCTGTCATATAACAATGTCTACTTTAAATTGCACATTTGATTATAATGTAGTTGATATGACTAAGAATTTTGTGAACGCTTTTATATTCAAATATGCTCTTATAAAATTAAAAGAAACTTCATGGCATCTGCTTCAATTTGCTCACAAAATGTAACTTAACAAATGTTCAATGAAAATTATGATTTTACCAACCAGAAAGTCATGATCTATGGGCAAGTCAACCAGAATGTCACATCGGCTACTACAATGTCGGAAAAGCTTTGCTTTCACGTAAGTTTTGGTTGTTTCTAACAGACATTAATGTATTCTTTACATAATCCCTCACCTGACACAAGAAGCAAATTGTATAGCAAGTAACACATGGTAGTGGGTGTCCTGAGATCCTCCCACAATTCATGAGATACTATGCTATCTTTTGACTGTGTGCAGTTTAGTTTTACAGACAGTTCATCAATGACTTAAAGCTGTTTTTAGAACTTCCAGCTGCTTTTAGACCAAATATGATCTGGACAATGGCTGTAATGTTTGTTATCAAAGTAGAAGTATCTGCAACTACTCTCAAACAGGCCATATCATATGTTCGCACATGTGATAACATTCTCTGAAATACTAGTAACTATATATGTATTCATCGAGCGCATTACAAATGTTCCTTTATACACTGTGCATTTTCTATGTGACATAAAAGTACATAAGTCATTTTTCTGACTTTCTCTGTCACCAAAATGACTGATTTATTCCAATGCATCAGTCACAGTATTTAAAAAAACATAGTAACTAGAGTACTTTCTTTCTTATATCAGTCATCCATCCTAGTATCAAGTCTTTTGGTGCTGTGATCGCTGTTTACTAAAACTGGTTGCTGTGAAGTATTTTCAGCTGGAACTGCCAGTATTCAACTCGAGTGTAATGAACCATACAACTATTAACATCATGAATCATGCAAACTTACCCATAGGGACAACTTTCCCGCCACACTTGGTTGCCCAACCAGCATGGTATCTGAAAGATGTAAAGTATATTTAGGTTTAGATTTATCCAAACCTGCATGCTTTCTTGGAAAGAATATTTTTTTTTATGGTTGAAATCTCACCAGGTTGCCATAGTATTTGAAAGCAGTGAAATCCTAAGCCTGCTAAATTTTTACTCTTTGTTAGCAAGTCATGTCTATTTTGGTTTAGCATGACTGAATGCACAATCACAAGAGCAGATTCTGTAGCATTAGTATCTGGTGAACTTTGAGATGGTAAACAACACTAGGATGAGCTACTGCCATCTTATGAGCACATACTATTAGCTGACACACAATATAATTATGCTGCAAAAATGATTTTGCATCTTCCACCTAACACAAATATACTACTATGTGACATGCCATAGCGAGATGACCTCATAATAATTGTTTCTAAGCTCTTCATTTCATATTTGGTGACAAGCAGTATAACCAATGACCATAACTTTTGCAAAGGAGCATGTACATAATTGCAGGAGTGTACATGATCCATAATTTTATCCTGGATAGCATGTCTGCAAGATCAGCATTTTCAAAGAAAATAACTTTTTTAAAAGTTTAAGACTTTCTCAGAATACTCTTTATAATTGTGAGCATCCCATTCATTGTGAAAATAATCTTCATAACTGTGGAGCATCACACTGTGAATTCATTTTGTGACTCGGGTGGGCATCGACCTCATGTGAGTTTACTCTAACCTGACAAAAAATTCATCAACATGCCAGGGTTTGCAGTCAAGACTGGCAGTGGGAGCTCTCATACTTCTAATTTAGTTCCTCTGACTCTGCAAGCCTACCTGTAACACTTGATGGTCAGCTCCAGATCAACAGCAAAGGCTGCACTAAATGGCTTTCCATTGTCTAGTGTCTCCAGGGACTGAAGAATAAGCAAAACATAAAGTGGCACAGCCAATTGTAGTTGACAAACTTAATCAGTATGGACAAGAACAGAAAATGGAGAGGCCATTTTAAGCAAAAAGAATTTGATATTAACAATATTAGTAAAGGAGTGGAAGAGAGAGAGAGAGAGAGAGAGAGCAAAAAGAGGAACAAATTAAGTGGACAGTTACAACACTTGCAACTACATGCTGAATGTTATCAAAACTAAAAGGCTAAATTGTGCAACTGGAAATTCAACTTCTAAAATGTGAGCTAAATTTTTCTATTTTCTGCAAGTCTAAGCATTTTTAAGAGTTTGATAGCTAGCGACATCTCCATGTATGATGATCTCTTAATTGTAACTTTTATAAAGAACATTCAGCTAGTCAATGAGAAAGCGTCTCCTCACCGCAAGATAATTTCTGTCACGTTCAATGAGATCAGCCAGCTTCAGCATCAGATTCTGTCGGTCTGTTGCATCCATGGTGCGCCATGGTGAACCAAGTCGGAACGCATCCTTAGCAGCCTTCACAGCTTTATCAATATCAGCCTGTTAATATTCCAAGGAAAGAAAACTTGTAAGGTTAAGAGGTTACATAGAAGATGTGAGACATGTAAGACATGCTTACAAAGTGCCTCTGTTGCAAGTTTGAACTCTGATGACCGGACAGATCTTAAAAGACATGGAATTATCATACTTAAACTATACAGTTTTTAAGAATTGTCTTTGACCAAAAGCATGAGAATGGACTGGCCTATTACACAGTATGCAGTCATGTGTGAGGACTATAACGTCATAGTACATTTGTAGGTCTTACCTTGTCCCCTTCTGCCACTTCACAAATGACCTCTTCTGTTGTTGGGTTGATGGACTTGAACGTCTTTCCGCTGACAGCATCAACAAATTGATTATTGATGAAAATCTGATGATGAAAAGTATAGTGTAGAGTTTACTTAACATGACAGCACTTTATCCAAAACTTGGTTAACCTGAAGGAAAAGGAAGTCCCATTCAAATCAAAGGCCGTCTTTATTCATAGTAAATTACTTTCAGCAACCTGGTAACCTTTGATAACATGACAGTTGTTGAGTCACAGAGAGATGAAAAAGTGACAGAGAAGGAAAAAGAGTCACAGCAGTTTTCCCTTCAGCTTGTCCACAAAGTGAGTGGAAAGTACATTTAATATTGCGTCAATCAAAGGTGAAGACGATACCCAGTGATCTCTGAAAATATACAGCTCAGAAACACAGCATACCAAATTTGACATAGAGAATTGCACTGAAAGACTATATTTTTCCCATATACTGTTAAATGGATGACACAAAACTTACTTTATCTGACTGAGATTTGGCTGCTCCCCTTAATTTCATGTCAACAGGCTTCTACTGTACATCATACAGAAAAAATGAACCAGAATTTCAAGCACGATCATTACATAACTCGAACAAAAACAAGCATGCTCTGGGGAATATTTGTGTGGCAGCATAGGAGAATAGGACACAAGAGCTTTTTTATGGCTACGGAGTAGGGTATCATTGGGAAAAAAAAAAACTTGCAGAGTATGGAGAACTTTAAATTTTTAAAATATCTTTAAAATTGACTGAGTTATGGCAGTTTAAATGAGATCACCCCCAAAATCCCAATTTTCAGAAATCATGCTTTAAAGTTGGCATTGCACTTAAAATTTATGTAGATGGGTGTTAATCCCTTGTAGAATTGTCATATGCACTGTTACCACTTGTGTTACAGTCCAAGAATTGTCATATGCACTGTTACCACTTGTGTTAAAGCCCGAGAATTGTCATATGCACTGTTACCACTTGTGTTAAAGCCCAAGAATTGTCATATGCACTGTTACCACTTGTGTTCAAGCCCGAGAATTGTCATATGCACTGTTTACCACTTGTGTTCAAGCCCGAGAATTGTCATATGCACTGTTACCACTTGTGTTAAAGCCCGACTGGACAGAGCATTTATATTATTTGGTTGAAGGATAAAGACGTTTTGGCTATTTTTCATCAATACCCTGTACACTAATATTTGTTCAAGCACAGTACGAACCCATTGATACAGAACTAGAAAACTACGGAACATACAGAAATGGTTTACATATCAAATTATAGGTAACTGAATAGCTAAGAGCTTGGTTCACACACTGATAACTATTGCAACGTCAAACAAAGCAGACAACAAGAAAGAAAATTGAAGAAACAGACCGAATATAGGCGATAGCAATCAAGCAAGAAATCACCGCAAAGTCACTGTGAGAAACTCGCACTTCTTGCCAATCGAATTATGCGGGATTTCCCATTCATTGAATGCGCGGTTGTTGTTGTGAAAATTGATACATGTGTTCTTGGTTGCATTACAAAGATATCGAAAATAGCTTTCCATCCAGACCCGGCAGCATTATTCTTGATGCACGTTTCGACAAAAATCGCTACTGCGAAACTGAAGTTTAATCTGTTTACACAGTCTAGCAGGTGTGAAAATGACAGATCGGGGATTTGGGCTGTTTCATAAATAATAAAAAGAACATATTTGTTGGTGGACATTGTGCACAAATCTTCATCCATATATTCGAAAATGGACAAAGACTGCCAATAAGCAAAAATCTAAAACTGCATAAAAGTTTACCAAGGACCCAAAACTTGCCTATTTCTCCACTATGCTATTTGTGTCTTCACCCGGTTTTCCCATGCCGCCATGCGTTTTAAGCACAGCAAGTCTACAATAATGAAGACAGAAGTAAGAGAAGAATCTCTTAATATTCGAGTCTAAAAACTGTGTACAAATGAAAGACAAGATATTAAAGGCGCAAAATTCAAAACAGGAAAAACCTTCGCATATCATGCATAGCAAGAACGAGCACATTATATGAAACAGCTACAGTGAGAACAACATCTACGGCTGAGGTAATTCTAAAGCACCTGATAAAAACCGTATGCTGTACATCAAGATTTCAACAGCAACAACAAAAACCAGTCAAGGACAAAGATAAGAGATGCACATGACTCAGCAATAGCAACAGATGAAAAGCGCACATTCTCAGCCTGGGGTGTAGGCGCAAGAAAGTTAATAACACGTTTAACAAGTTTATTATTATAACAAAGCTCAGGCCCCACATGTGGCATATGAGCAACCAAAGCTGCCATAACGAAAAGTTTATTTTTATGCAGGGAATCAACTGGCTTACTTCAATGCACTTTTAGAGAAATGTAACTTTGTACATTTGTCGTTATGTGATAATGGATGGCATATAATTATAAAACACTAGTTCTATAAAGAACCATGTTCCATTAATGGCATTTATGATAATATAAGACAAACTCATGTGCCCAAACATGACACAGTGGGGTGGGTGTTTGAGGTTAGGAATACATGTTCCAGGTTTTTGACAAGATGGCCTAAATGTTTATTTGTCTGTGTTTATGTTTATTTATTTAATGATTTATTTATTTATTTACTTATTGAAGTATTAGTTGGTTAACTATGTATTTACAAATTGATCAAGTTATTTACTTGTTTAGTCATCTATTTATTTATTTAATTATTTATTTAGTCTTTCGTTTATTGATTCCATTACCGACCTTGAATATTTAACCTTATATGCATTGAAGTCTATACCTATTCACGGTACTGCGTGCACAGTATTGATGAACTGTGATAAAAGGAATATCACTTTAATGAAAAGCAGAAAAATGAAATCAGAGGCCGGAGTGAGGAAAGACCATGATCATTGAAAGGCTCTTCTACATACTAGTTGACCTGCTCCGTGGCCTGATGAAGGTCAAGCACGTAGAGCGGTCAACAAATGCCTCTCATAAAACCTGCATATCCGCACTCATTTATTTATTTATTTACTTATTTATTTACGTATTAATATATTTATGTTTACATATTTATTTATCTATTTATTTATTTATCCCTCTATCTTTCCATTTACGTATTTACTTTAGTCATTTATTTATTTACACAATATTTATGTTTTTAATTTTCGAAGCTCTGTCTGAATTCTGGTATTCTTATTTTCATCTTGTTGATCTGTAGTTGTCCTTGTTTCCGGTAACTAACTTAAATAGGATGTAGCAACTATAGTAACTAACAGTCACCACTCAGCCCCCTTGTGATTTTGGGAAATTTTTCAAAAGGTGACACACACTAATCTGGTGGCTCCCTGTATGGAGCCGGGTATGAGGGAAGAGCTCCGCCTCTGACTCTAGAAATAGGTCGGGGGTTATAATAGGAATACTAACAAGCATGCTTAAAAGCTAAGTCATTCTGTTTAATGTCGCAAATGTTTTGATGTTGTTACAGTTGTGATGTGATGTGACTTATAAAAAATAGAAAAAGACAATAAAAGTTGAGAGGAAGCACTAATCATACTAACATCAGTACCACGGAATTAAAAGGAGCTCGGGCCAAATTATAAAAAAAAAAAAAAGATGGCCTAAATGTAAAATCCAAAACAGACCTTTCCATTTCAACGTCCAAAAACCAGTCATGTGCTTCAATATTCACAAACTGTTCACACATGGAGTATTTTCAAAATCTGATAGAAGACACGCGAGAATAGACCTCAATGAAATAAACCGCCAAGGTTCAGAGATCTTATTCAATCCTTGGCTCACCTATTTATTTTCGCTTAGCATACGTTTCAAAAGGCTCCTAATTTTTTTTTTTTTTACGCTTGATAGGCCCCAGACCATTTGTTTCGCTCAATTTCCCAAGCACAAATGAAATGAAATGAAGCAAGTTGTGAAGTTCGTTGGCGACAAATTAGTCTAGATGTGCACACAAACACACACCAAAAAAAAAAAGCACGTTGACACTCTATCAATTTCAATTTGTTGGGTGTATAATTCTGTTGGTAATTCTTGATATTTTAGAATCAGCTGTATTAAAAAAAAAAACATGACAACTGTTCCTGGAGTTTCACTGTTTAAAGAGTATGTTTACTGTCACATAGCACAGCATTATATAGGCCTACTTTGATACAGGAAAACCTAGAGTACACAAGCATTAACCTCATGAACACCCAATATCCCGGAAAACCTCAGCCTTGGGACAAACAGCCTTGTCTTTGTCCCATAACCCAAACAACTGCATAATTACTCTTAACAATGCCCCATACATTGCATTTATACTGTAACCATGGAACATTATTTCAAAGCTGATGTCACAGACCAGGGATGATTATTTGACACACCATACACGAGTAAGATTTAAATAAGATAAATTTTCTTGGAGGAGTTTAGGGTCAGAGGAAAAACTGAAACAATGCTTTAGGGGCAGGCATTTAAATAAATAGCAAGTAAAGATAATGCCCTGAAATATTTTCTTTTACCTTTTATGCACGCAGCA
>JAWQUT010000005.1:4545819-4558454 GCA_033807755.1 Ellobium chinense
GATTAACCCAATATATGCAGGGATGATGAGATTAGGCAGACAGGCAGGCAGATAGGCAGGGAGGCAGGTAGACAAAATGGGCAGTAGTTAGACACAATTGCCAGCATGCTAGCAAGAACACAACTGCTAAAAAAAAAAAAATTTCCACAATGAAATAAGAGTCGGTAATAGCCCACTGAAAGGTGAATGAACGCATTTTTATATGTTAAGGATCTCTATCAATCTCTAATGTTTAGAAAAGGTGTGGAATGCAGGAGCAGGTGGTGGAGGGTAAGGGGGATGGGTTTGGACTGGAGGGGAAGATTGAAAGGTAGCTGATTATACGCTTGCTGATAACAGTGTATGTAAAAGCACCACACAGCGCCCTGTTTCTGACAGGTGCTCTGGCTCTGTGCCTATGTAAACAAACTTAATTGAGGTGAAAAAGATGTCACAGCACAAGCCAGCAATTCAGGTGAACAGTAGACTACCAAGCTCTACTTTACACTGGTTCAGTGCTTCTATAAGAGATCGCCTTATTTCACAGATGTATGTATGGTAGCCTCTGGACAATTCCAGCAGAATGCCAGAATGCAGTTACATTAACTTATGAAATGATTTGATTTTACAGCACCAGTTTCCATTTATATTTAAAGGGTAAATTAATCTCTACCAGAAGCAACCAAAACTAATCTGCAGCATAGTCCCAGCTTCTCATACATGTTTTAATGTAACTGACAAGGTATTTTGCTGGAACTGCCCCTACCTAACATTAACAAAGAGCAGCACAGAGGAATACAGTGTGTATGTGTACAGTAAAAGCTAAAGAATGCATAGCAAGAAGAGATGCTCTCCTCAGAAGAGGAGCTATGCCGATGCCACTGAGTTAACAGTGAAGACAGGTATATTGAGCAACAAATGAACAATCAGTACTCTGTGGTCATCATATATAGTATTTTGGACATTTTACAAACCAGCCTTTCATTCGGTGGTCTGCTGAATCACCCTGCACTGTATTAAGATAATAGCTCACATATCAAGTGTCTGTAATCAGCGATCATTAGAATTTTGCTAGAAGGTATCATATTGCAATCCACTGGACTCTGGTCAGTTTATCCCACTGTCACAAGGACAGGCAGCAAGTGACAGAGCAGACCCTATAGAGAATTTCTGAACATCACCATTCTCTTTAAAACTCAACAGAATAACTTATTTCGAACAAACATGTGGAGTTTTATTACACTTAAGATACAGATATAATATAATATAAGATATGGATATGGTGTTTGGTGAGTTTGTTGTTGTTTATTTCTTTTTGGGGGGGGGAGGAGGGGAAGGGACGAATTTGTTTTGAATTCAATTAAAATATATACGTTAGCCACTTGAAAAATATCGATAATAGTCTATCAATGTCAGTCTCAAAATAAAATCCCAAAAATGAAATTATCCTCAATTGGAAGTTCTATGCACAGATCAATGAACTTTAGTCTTGACTTTCCCAAAACTGGTATCTTTCACCACAGCTCCAAAAATCTGATAACTAGATTTTGCCCAATAAGCTATTTACATGGACCAGCTATTTATGTGAGGAAAATAAGAGGCTACACGAGACCGGGTATTACCCCAAGATAATGACGCTAGCAACACACTGGATTTATCAACTAAACAACTTGAAATAAGAGTAAACAGCTGATCCCAAATATTCTGACACCAATATGTGTCCACTCTCCTGGCACTTTCTGACCCTTGGTTTCACTACTCAGTGGCCAGTCTTACAGTTACAGAATGCAAGTTATCTAACTAGCAGGATGAACAAGGCAAGCCCTCTGATCTCATGAAGCTTGAATCACAGAACACAATAAGACCTGAGGGTATTGCCCACTCTTCTTCTAGCCCAACTATCTCACAATCAATCTGCGACGATCTCTGCCATACAACAAATATGACACTCGCCCTATCTAGCTTTCTTTTTCCTTTTATTAGTGACTCCATACTGAGTACTGTTTTTCAATGCACTTTTTAATAAGATACACAGCAGTTGTTATTCATATGAAGCTGAATATTTTTTGTTAAGAACATATAAACGAAAAAGGAGGGTGGACAATTCAACAGATATTATAATTTTTTTTTTTTACGATGGGAGAGTAGTACTGAAAAAACAAACATATTTCATCAAAGGACTGCTCAGAATGTATCCCTGACATGACAACTAACTTCTCCCAAGCAAAAGTCATTTCTTTAGAAATGATATGTTGAAGAAATCCTAGCTCAGTAATACTGTAATTGTAATGCGGTATCATATCCTACATGATGTTGGTGAAAAAGTAGATCTCATTCTTCATTATCAGCATGTCTCAAGGCCAGGTTCAATTTATAAATAGCAAAACACAGCAGGTTTGTACTGATGTCCTTCTTGAGCTTTATCTTATCTGTCTTATATTATTGGTCTTACAATCTTCTCCTTCTCGTCTGACACTCATCTCTGACTCAACTGCATGTACAATTGACTCCGCTTACTCGCAACCCAGACTTAATTTTTTCCTTGATCGCAACATTTTCCACATAACAAACTGCTGTATTTTTTCATACATGAAATTTGCTGGCTAATCGCAACTCCTTATAACTGCATCTTTTCCATGCTACTGAGTGTAACACTACTAGTTTATCTTATCATGTCAAATGTTTAAAGACATGAAGTGTTGATGGTCCACTGCAAACACTGATAAGCCGATACTAGAGCCACTAACCATTTTCTGCATTATGTAGATGGTTTTTGTATGAAAAGTTTCAAGTCGCAACTATGATAAAATGTCTCAGGAAAGAGTTTCATCTGGGTCTATTTACAGGATGTTTATACTTCAGAATTAATGACAAGCCCAGCTGTGGTTCAGACCACTCCTTAAGCTGACTCTAAATTCCACGTTCAAGGTGCCCTCGACCTACAAGGATCTCCAACAAGCAGCAATCCACCATGACTTGCTAATGTTAGATCACATGATAAACAGGACATGACAAATTGCAGTAGGCAGGTTGATAAATGAATTGTCCTCCTACCTTTCCTATTCAATGCAAAGCTGGCAATAGCATAACAGACCTCTTTTAGTTCTCCCTTGGCAAGTCATTCATGCTGTGTAAACAACTGGCTAGAATGATAGTGAAAAAAAACAACTATCTTCTCAGAAAATTTGTTAAATCTAGTCCCATGCCTGTTGCTTTTCTTTTACCTTTTATGAAAGTCAAAATAATGGCAACATGTATCTGATGGGTGAGTAAATGCCATGCAAGTCATAATATAATATGCTGACTGACTCTATTTTCCACAGTATTTGCAAAACCCAAACAATTTCCTGGTAACACAATTCTCATCTGCTGTATAGAAGTCAGTGGATTATCATAACTCCTTATAGTACGAGCAACAGTTTTCACTATACTGAGGACTTGCAATGAAGCATAATCAACTGCACAATGTATCATCTAAACTAAGCTGGAATTGTTTTTTTGCCACAGTATTACATAATTCACTCAGTCATAACCCCTGGTTCGCATTACCATCTGTTTCCATAGAGGTACATGTATAAAATCATGCATTTCTACTGAAGAATATACTTAAGTTGTAAGACAGCCACAGTGTCAGCAACATCTTGGCCATTATTGATATGGCTGCTATTCATGTCACTGACTTGCTTAGAACAAGACTTTTACAGGAAAATCCCTTGTGCAGACATTTACATGCCATCTAAACTGCTCCATCTTGTTAAAATCTCTCATGCTATGCACCCAAATTTTCACAAACACACAACAAAATGCGGAACGCTAAAGTATTTTTATCACAAATAATTCTGACTTTGAAGTAAACAGGACAAGAGGGAATGTGTCTAAGTTTTTTTTTATGTACAATTTATTCAGTCATGCTGAATGAAGATTCTTGGCCATATTGGATCATCACTTCCAGATCCAATGCCTGTCAGAGACTTACCAGTGTGTACAGTGGTTAATAGAATTAGAGAGGCTAAAGGTGCTAATGCGTAGCAGTTTCAGTGCCTTAAGGGGGGGTGCGCCTTCTGAAAAGGGGGTCTAGGGGTTAAAATATCAAAATTGGGCTTTTGGTATTTTTAGACACTTTGACCTCTTCTGCTATGAGAAAAATAATCTTTGAGGCCAGAAACATCTGTTTTATGCCCTGAAAGGGCACCTCTAGGTAGTCATCTTAGCCTTGTATAAACGCGCTATCAAAACTTCAAATGCGTTTTTCTCAAAATGTTGTTTTTCTCCACTTTTTTCCCTAAGGCTTTTTTATTTCTAAACCGACTGACTTCAAATTTGGAATATATCTATCCCATAGAATGTGTTTCAATAAAATGCATCCTTTTTTCTAGATTTAATTCATGTTTTTGAAAAAAAGTCGATTATCTGGTGGAAAATTGAGAAAAATACACATCCGTCAACATACATATTTCAAAAATTTTTTACTGACATTGTATGATAAATAAACAAAAAACAAATGCATTTTATTATTTTTATAGAGCTATTTTATAAGTGTACAAAATTTGAATTGATCACATTCAAAACTCTAGGAGCCTTAGGCTTTTGAAAATAGCTCATTTTCAACACACGAAATCCAATATGGCGGCGTTGCCATAGCAACCGTGCACAAAACAAAAAAAATTCTACATTTGTCCTCTAATTTGACCATGCTGAATCTGAATTTAAAGCTTAAAAAGTCCCTAGTTCAAGCATTCACGATTTCACTCCCAGGAGGCGCACCCCCCCTTAAGTTTGAACTATAAGCAGTCAAACAGACTATCAGAGGGTAACATCAGGACAGGTGCAGGTTGGTTCTTGATGAATCATTAAGTACTGAAAGATAAAACTCTCAACCTCTTGACTACAGACTGAACCACATTATCTCTCCCTGAAACCAATCAAACATAAACATTAACTCTTGACATATGAATGACAGCCTTTTGCTGAACCAGTCAAAATGTGAATGGTGCAGTATCTCATTTGAACACTGTATCTGAATAGTTTCTAAGCTAACTGAAAACCTTCACAATGTGTCTACTGTGCACTTTTCTGAATCACTTCACCAGTATCAACATACAGTCTTAGTCCACGTATTTCAACACAGCTCATTTCATTTCAACCTTCTGCTCATCTTATATCTTAAAACAATTCTTGAGTAGTCCCAAACCATTTCTTCACTAATTACAACTAACCACAGAATGCAAACTATCTACAAATGGCACTGAAAACAAGTCTCCCCTCTTATCCATCGAACGGAAGTAGAGAGATAAATAAAATATACAGCTTCATACAGCAAAATCCATTTTCAAAGTAAATGAATCAGTAAATGGTCCATTGAAAGAAGGCAACCCAAAGATCAGTAACAGACAGCTATGGAACAATTTATAAATCTTTGAGATCCGATATCCGTCAGATTATGAAACAGAACACCTCATATTATTAGCTGTTCTTCATACTCTGCCTTCTATTCTTGTGATACATCTATCTTTTAAAAATTTCAATAGTAATTCCTCCCACATCAACATATTCTTTTCTCTGGTTTGATCTTGTTTCATGACTAGCCAACCATTCCTGTCCTGATAACCTATGTTACGGGGTGCACAAGAGGCAGACTCTTTTTCTTCGTAATACATTGTTGTAGCTAAATATCATCAACAGTGCAAAGTCAAGTCATCCACTATGACAACAAATTGTTTTCATTTGAACTGCTATTTCTTCCACTTTCCCTCACCCATTTTTTCAACAAAAAAAAAATATATATTACAAAATATCCACATAGAGTAAGATAGTTCAGAGTAGCTCATGAATTTCACACTAAGCCTTTTCAAGATGGGGTCCTTTTCAGGACAGCACCACTTTGTGGTTTTTTAATCTCAGACTAGGACAGTGCCATAAGCAACTAACACAAGTTTTGATGCAAATCTTATGTTAAAGGTAGCTTAGAATAAAATCCATCAAACATTCACTTGGAAAAGTGATTAGACATTAGGACTTCTCCACTCTTTCTGTCCCTTCTTTAACAGCCTTCACACAGAAAGCACATCCTTTTTTTTTTAAATACCAGCTCCATCAAAATAATCTCTCTTCATATGATTTGTTGGGGATTTGTTGCACTCAAAAATCTTCTCAAATTAAATGGCTGTACCTCGAAGTAAAATTTTACATTGAAACTAGCACGAAAAAATGACTAATGGTGTAATGCGCAAACAATCCCAGGTCAGCTCTGTCATTTATGCCTGCTAGGTAGTCCTTATCTTCTGTCTAGTGTTGTCAAGAGAAAATTCTATAACTCATGGTGGAACAGAACGAGAAACTATTGTAATGGTAGAAACTTCGAATGAGACTCACACCTGATGCTTCTGTCTCAATGGACATTAGAATTAGTAACATTAGGCTTTCTAAATGCGCCTCATACCTTAAAATAGTATACAGCGCCAGTAATTCTTTCTACCAATTGTGGCAACTTTCCATCCTTTTCCAATAATTCTGATGATCAAACAATTTGTTAATTCATTTCGAAACACTGATTTAAAGATGTTGAGCTGGAGAAAACAAAAGCAGCCTCATTTCGTAACTTTGCACCATCATCCAAATACATGGATCCAAAGATCAAAGAAGGATTGACAAGCCTTGTATTAGTACAGTTTATTTGGTCATAGATTTCCTGCTCCTAAATTTTTATCAAGAGTTCTTACAATACAAAGCAATATAATTTACTCACTATGAAAGACATTAACAAAACAGTCTAACCAATAACTGTGTGCACTGGCTCAAAGGATTCAGCAAGAGATTACCACGTAAGAGGGCCCTGTTCCATTTCTACTCGGCCACCATAACGAGCTTTTCTCTTTGGGTGGTTGTAAGGCACATTCGGAAATCCTTCCTTATGGGCTTGCCTCAACTGAAGCTCCTGTCTTGATGAGAATTTGGTTTAGCACTGAGGTTAGGGATAGGCGTACAGGTAGGGTTAAAAAGGTTGTTCAAGTTTCAGTTTGGCAGGGTGCGAGTCTCATTCGGAATTCCTTTCAAAATTTCAGTATTTCTAGATCTACTCTAGACTAGACTAGACTAGACTAGACTAGGTTTACCTTGGCATACTTGATATCTGGACTTGTGATAGGTTTTGGAGCTGCTGACATGCATCGTACTTGCTTTGAGCTCGCTACACCGAGGGCTGAAGTAACGGCCCTCGACCTCAACAGATGCAGTGCTGCAGACATGGCTCAGTTCAGAGACTTCACAACTGAAAACAAAAAAAATAGGGATAATCACGGAATAGGACCGATCTTGTGACTAAACCAATGACTAAATGAACTGCATTAATGCAAGAGCGCTCCTGTCCCAGGAGATTGCCAAAAAATAGACGTCTAGCTTAGCAATAAACTGATAAACAATCAGATTGAACTGCCTAACCCAGAGTTCAGGCTCCAATGCAGACGGACGCTCCTCAAAATTTGTACAACACGATGAATGCGTAAAAAAACATACCAGCTCAACAACACGAGAGCACAATGAATCCCCGGGTCTTCTTATGAGCTGAGGAAGTGCAGTTGTTTAGGCTACGTTCGACGAGGACACGGTTGAAGAAGTGTGGCCTTGACCTACATAACAAGCCATGAAAGTAGGGCAATGGTCCATTACAGGCACGATTACACATATAATAGGCCCACCTTCGGTTTGGTGTTTTTTGGGGGTTTTTTTGTTTGCATGATTTACCCATTAAAATGTGAATTTGCTGACTGTAGTCTCGGCTGCATTCTATTATTTCGGCCTCTCTTGTTCAATTTCAAAATTAGTCTTCGGAAAACGCTAGCTGAAGACAAAACAACACCAAAGATACTATAATTAGTCAATCTAGCGTCTATGACTACACCAAACGCCAGCTGCATCGACCAATACTGTGGTCAAGGGACGGAAATGACCTTGTTACTCCTAAAATTAAAACACTCAGAGTTACTCCCCTTCTTATGGTGTTGGCTGCTTTGATCTTATTCCTATGATTCCGACACGTCTAGTAACTAATCGCTGCTGCATTAATATTATTACGATTAAACCTGCTATGGACATTGATGCGATAATAGGAGAACCTTCTCTCTATTTATCCATCCTCCAGCAATACTTTATCTTCATGATTAACTATATTTTAAACTAATTTTCTGTAACATACCATATTCTTGCAATTTCCACACTCTTTGTGATAATTTCGACATTCTCCTGTAGTATAAGGGTTGCCACTAACATCAGCCTGTGATTTTTTTATCATTTCACTAACAACCAAAGCCAAATTTTATCTAGATTTCACTAGACCTTCTGAAACTGTATAGCTCTTCTTCTTCTTCTTCTTCTTCTTCTTCTTCTTCTTCTTCTTCTTCTTCTTCTTCCTCTTCTTCTTCTTCTTCTTCTTCTTCTTCTTCTTCTTCTTCTTCTTCTTCTTCTTCTTCTGATGCTAATGGCTCCCAGGTTAGCTCTGACTCTGAGCATTTATACAAACGCTTTTACAATTAGGTCGTTGTCACACTGCTAAAAACAACGTTTGTTCACGTTTGCTGGAATAGGCATTGAGACAGGCCTACGTGGGACATCTTGATCATCAGCCTATGACAGTCTATCTCTGAACCGGCTAAACGTTTCTATTTTTTTGTTTCCACTAATAAGTGGAATGGCTTTGAATAGTTACGCAAAAAATAAAAATGAGTTGCAAAAAGTGTTCACTCTGAAATGGGAGCTATTGGGTAAGGCATTTTATAATGAAAATGAAACAGAGCGCACTGTTGTGGAAAAAAAAAAACAACAGGACTTGGTTTTGGAAAATCGATGAAGTTTCGGTTACAAGGCTAAGCTGGATTCTTATAAATGCGTTGTTTATTAACCCTTTAAGTCCCAAGAGTAGTAGTGTTACTACAGTAACACAGCTAGTTCTTTTAGATGTTTTGAGTAAATAAATGGTTTAGATATTTTCGACATAATTTTTATACTATTTGTATAGACTATTTATTGTTATGTAGTAATATATGTGCCATTGTACTCTGGTTCTTCAAGTTCAAGTCTGCATATCACTTGTTTTGGAAACACCAAGCTCATGTGCCACATAAGGCACAGTGGGTCTTTGGGGGTTAAACGGAAAAATAATAATATATCTCTATAAAATCATTGCTGTACTCAAATAGTACATCAAATATCAAGTACTGTTTTACCAAGGAGTTGCCAAGTTATCACATTTTTAGGCGGGTCAAGATTTCCCCCAACGTACTGTAGATCTAGATCTACACAATATCAAGCCTTCAACGCCAACCACCACTTTCAACCCAACTTCCGTACTTTTTCCAACTGCTCTAGCTTTGGGGCATTGACGGATCCATGGTGGGAGGGGGGATTCACCGGGTTTCCATGAGCCCTTTTCTCCCATCCTCTATTATGTGTGGATGGTGTGAGATGTACCTAGTGAGTAACAGGTAGAGGTGATCTCTTACCCAGGTTTAGCCTATAGGTATGAAGATGCCAATGTTTTTTTCACTGTTGGCTATATTAGGTTTTACACCTCTCATTAACTTATCCTGGGGTGCCGTGTCAAAATACTTTCCAAACATGTTGTTTAGCTCTTCCTCCAAATTTTGACACAAAGAAAAATGCACCTGAACCAGTTAGCTTTTGAGAACTTAGGCAGTGAAGCAGACAACCCAATATTTTAGGCTTTTTCTCTCAGTAAACAGGGTAACCTTACCCACCTAGCAATAACCACAAATTTTATACTTGAGTGACTAAACCTCACCTATTCTGAGTCTACACCTATCTAAGCTTTTGAAATTAAAATCCAACCCCTTCCCCCTCCCCATGGCCAGTTTTCTGATTTTATAGGGA
This sequence comes from Ellobium chinense, assembly GCA_033807755.1. Taxonomy (NCBI): domain Eukaryota; kingdom Metazoa; phylum Mollusca; class Gastropoda; order Ellobiida; family Ellobiidae; genus Ellobium; species Ellobium chinense. The sequence continues at coordinate 4,555,681 of JAWQUT010000005.1, forward strand.
CTATTTAAAATTGCATATTTTTAGGCCAGGTGCTATTGGCATCCCTCATACCTATAGATGCGACGTAATTTTATGGTCTTTGACACCTATTGTTTTTTCTTCTTTTGGTCCTATTAACATTTTGCGTTATTCTAAATATACCACTGTGATTTGGGGAACTTTCTTCCATGGAGGTTAAATTACTTCTTTAGCCCGATCTTTTAACGACAAGAAAAAGGGGGGTCAACGCCCAAAATTTTTCACAAATGTCTTTTGAAAAAGATCACCTCAAATTCTGATTTGGTCCCCAAATTTTCATTTGGCTGGTTTTGACCGCGTGCGAATACATAGGTCAACAAATTTTATTTTTTGTATCTAGAAGGCTCAAATTGTACCTGAAACTTTAAAATTGGATGCTTTATTTAGATCACAGGTCATTTTACACATTTCTACACCCTAACACTGGCTGACAGGGCCCCCAAAAAGGGAGATTTTATATATTAGCGGATTAACTTGTACACAATCAGTGATTTGCCCTTCTAATAGGTGTCACAAGCATTTTGATAAACAAGGGAAACAACCGTTGCAAGTTTTTATGCTTGATATGTTTTCGTGGTTGCTTTCCCTTGGGGTTTCTTGGTCTTGGCCTCGCATGTTGAGTGTAATTGTACAGTATATTGTCATTTTAATGGATACTCATATTGCTCTTATGTTTTTTAAAAACTTGAACAAATAAAGATTATTGTATCGTGTATCTTGTATCTTGGTAGGTGATGTTGCAGGCTTGTATGGTCTAGGAGATCTCCGATAACAAAATGAAACTCATGTCGAACTTTCCAGACTATAATAAATTGTCGAAGGCCTGACTGCAAAAATTAAATAGTGCTTAAACTTAGGATGTCTGTGAGAAGATTGGTGTCCCCTATTTCAGGCTTATATTGTAGCTATAATTATGAGGCATCACTCCAAATGAGGCATTCGTGCTAGGTTAAAGAAAGGTTACCATCATCATTTTCATCATTAACTTTGTTGGCAATGAAGATCAAAACTATCTCACCTGAACTTGCTCCCAGGGTACATCAGCTTATTCGGAGAGAACAGCTATGCTGACTCGTCCATACAGATTCCATATGGATTGCCTTATAGGCCTCAGATACAAAACACAAGCGCCAAAGGAGATGGAAACAGAAGAACAGGAGTATAGGCCTACTCTGTGGCGTCTTGCGGGTAACACCTGTGAAATCCATGCGTAGGCCTATACTAAGATTTTGAATTGCTGGACACATCAGCCTGGCGTGATCAGAGAACCATTTGGGCTAGCTCATTCCGGGATAATGTTGAAAAATATATATGGATCTTCTTCTTCTTTTTCTGCTTCTTCTTCTTCTTCTCCTCCCTCTTCAGCGTGGCTGTATGGTTTGTGAGTCAGAACCTGAAGACTTTTAAGTCTAAGGTCTATATGTTTGACTCGCGGATCGGGCGGTTTACGTTGTTGTTTCCTTGAAAGAGACACTTCACTTCCATTTCTCCTTTCGACTCGGGTGTGAAGGAGTACCTGGCTTCAGAGCTGTGGGATCCAGGGCGCTGCACCGCGGACGACCAACAATGACTTTGTGATGTATTTCATTTGAAATAAGCTTATTATGTATTTTCAAGTATGACATGTATTGCGCTATGTGTTTTGTAGTATAGACTAAATGAGATGTACAATGCTTTATGATACTGTACACCAAGATTCTTACAGGTGAATAAAAATCGGGTTTTTTTTTTTCCTTCTTCCTCTTTTTCTTTTTCTTTCTCTCCCTCTTCTTCTTCTTCCTTTCCTTCGTCTACTTCTTTTTTTTCTTCCTCCTCCTCCTCCTTTCTCTTCCTTCTCTTTCTCCTTCGTCCTCTTCTTCTTCCTTTTCTTTTAAGTTACCATTTTAATATTCCCTAGAACAAGGCGACCGTACTCGGAGAGCCATGTGGGTCCAAAATAGAGACTGAAAGCTATAATTACTGAGTATGTGTACATATTAACAGATTTCCTTACAATAGATGCTCTTTTCTGTATCTTTCTCGCCCTCTCAACCCATCCTCTGTTCTTTTCTCCCCTCTCCCCACCCTTCCCTCCTCTACCCCACATTCTCCTGAGGCCAGATGCTAGATTCAGACCGCCATTATGTTATAAATTCCTTTTAACTTTTCCTCTCGAATGCGCACGCATTAACAAGGTGATTACTGTTCTAGGTGTTGACGGTCAAAAGTCAAAGCCAGTAAAGTTCACTTCCGATTTAAGCAAAATAGTGGTGTAATTACGCCATCAAATCTCGCTTTCGAATGTAAAAGTTACCTTAGCGAATAAAAGCCAATGTAGTCAATCGTATAGCCAGTCATATTCCTCTGACCATGGAAAAGTGGAAAGAGGAAATAGTGATCGCTGGAAATGGAATTGTGGTAAGCGATGCCTAGATCATGCATGCACAATAACTGAGAGTGATACATATGGGTAGAACTAAGAAAGTATTTTCACGTCCAGTCAGCTACAGTGCAGATAGGACCTTGCTTCATTATACCACTCCGCCTCCCCTCTTCCCCGGGCCAACTTTTGCTCCAAATAGACTCAGAATAAGAACGACAAGCTGTAAAGGTAGAAAACTTCTTTATTACCTCGCTGTTGTATGTTATGAGTCAAACAAATCAAGAAGAAAACTTTACAACGCGTAAATGACGGTACCCTTACTGTCAAAGAGCCCTGTGTGCCAAGAAACGTAACAGTCACTTCTTATGACTATGAAACATACCATTATGGACGA